>QEPC01015714.1:548556-626050 GCA_003113815.1 Sphenodon punctatus | reverse complement strand
CCCAGGCCTATATGCAGTCTGTGCCAAGGGTTCTGTACCCTGGCAACCAATATCTGGTGATGCTAGTGCCAATGGCCCCCAGGCCAGGCCTATATACTGTCTGTGCCATGGCGTCAAGAAACAGCCACTCCAGCCCCAGGACCCGCCCTCAGGGTTTTGGGGCCTACGTTATTGGAAGGGAGGGCTGTGTTCAATATCTAGAAGCTGCCACTCCAGCCCCAGCCCAGGACCCACCCTCAGGGTTCTTGTGCCCTGTCATTCCGCTCACGGGGCGCTGTCATTCCACCTTTTCTTTATGCAACCTGCTGTTCATGGTGAGAGAGAGAGACACAGAGAGAGAGAAATGAGAGAGAGAGAAAGTCTCCCCACTGCTAGAAGGAGATACAGACACAATCCCACCCATGCTGTCACATGCACTATATGGCCAGAGAGAGAGAGAGAGGCTCCTCACTAGAATGAAAGAGATGGGAGGTGGAGGGGGAGAGGTAGGTGTATCCAGCTCAAGCTGCCACCTGCGAGAACCAAGAAGTACTCCCATCTGTGCTCATGCGCCCGATGGATGCCCATTGGCCATTGCCCACATCCAGCAGCAAATCTACCAGAATGAGATGGAATATATCAATATACCACAATGTATTATATGTGCCTGCCTGCCTGCGTGCATTCCTGTACCTGCTGCTATCACCTATCGCTTGATTGAGTGAAGTGTGCCCAACCATGCACTAATTCTAGGGACATAATTATTATTAAACTCACATAGGTTGTCATTCCGTTGTACCTGAATCAATCATGTCCACCCATCCCAGGAACCATCAACGAGATTCTGGGACCATCAATTTGTTACTGGGGGATGCATTCCATTCCACTGCATCCAGAAGCCCAGTGCCCGCATGCCAGTCTCCCCCCAACCCCACAACAGCCTACTCCTCCGCACCCACCTGCAGATGCCCACTGAAGCTGCTGTAAATAAAAGCCCCTCCAACCACCAGCTCCTGCCGCCTGCTGCCCGCTGCCAAGGAGCCTGTCTCTTTTTCTCTCTGCCACACCCACACAGACACAAGCCCTGCCCCTCCTGGGGGGGCTGTCTGCAAGTTGAGATCCTGCTGCTGCCTGGAACATCTTTGGGTTAATACCTTAACTACACTAGATGTGGAGCCAGCCAGATGCTGCTGGCAGGGATAGACAAGCTGTATGAGATTCTGCCACCTGCCAGCCAGAACTTCTGCACATAGGGATAAAAGATTGGACAAGTCAAACAAAGCTCTTAACAACAAATAACAACTTTTATTAAAACTATTTAAACAACAACAACAACAACATTATAAAACCAAAACCAAACATTGAAAGGAAACTTAGAAAGGAAACTATTAGTCTTTGGGCATGTCCCCCGGAACTTGGGGGAAAGGCAAAAGGCAGCGGGGCGCAGCACAGGACTGAGGGCTGGCCACCCTGTGCTCTGCCATTTCATAGCCATGGGCCAAGGCGAACTCCACGGCCCCTTCCACGTCTTGATGCCACCTGAAGACTACCTGGTGGTAGAGTTCCAGCCTCTTCATCTTGGCGGAGACGTACTGGGAGTTCCAGGCTCTCGAGGTGGAGAAGAAGCAGGTGAAGGCGTCTCCACCTGCTTCTTCTCCACCTCAAGAGCCTGGAACTTTTCCACCAGGCAGTTCTCCATGCAGCGTACGCCGACATCATCTGGCGACCAGGCCTCTCCACTTTGGCCCAAAAGGCCTTTGCCGCAGCAGACTTCCGGGGACCGGGGGACTCCACATCGAGGCTGGAGGAGGGGGAAAGGCTTATATGGCGTCGCTTTCAGGTTGCCTTCCCTCCCCTTCTGGCGCTGATGCTCCAGCTCCACGGCCACGCCAGAGTCCTCCTGTCACCTCACTGTCTTGCCATGGAGCCTTTCAATATGGGCGATTAGCCCTGATGTGGTCCCCTCTCTCTGCCTCCTGAATCTTTTCTTGCAGATCTAAAGAGCATAAAAAGAAAGGAACATAAGAAGTGCCATACTGTGTCAGACCAATGGTCTGTGTCAAGTCCTGCCTGCATTCTGTCTCCACAAGTGAGTGGGTGGCCAATTTGGGTGGGTGGGAAGTCTCTCTGCAGGGGACTTCCATTCCTAACAGGTCATAGAGGGCAATGAATATTGAATACCCTGTTGTTCCAGCCCTCATGCCTTACCGTGCAGACGGCGAACCCGTTCTCCTTATCATACCACCTCCAGACATTGGACCTTGTCCGCCAACTGTCTGGGGGTGGCACTGGTGACCTCCACCTTGTCCTGCGTGGTGTGGCACAAGCACCGGCATCCGATTCCTCTCTGAAACAGGAACACATAAACAACACCTAAGTAATATCATATATTTATGATGATGCCTCTAGTCCTCCCTCCTTGGGGCACTAGGGATGGCAACTGGAAAGACCCTTGCTGGCACGTGCAAATCCTGCCCTCCTTGGGGTCCTAGGGGATGCTAGGGATGGCAAATGGAGAGACCCTGGCTGGCACATGCAAACCCTTCCCTCTTTGGGGCGCTAGGGATGGCAACTAGAAAGACCCTGGCTGGGACGTGCAAATCCTGCCCTCCTTGGGGTGCTGCTAGGGAGGGATAGAAATGGAGAGACCCTGGCTGGCATGTGCAAATCCTGCCCTCCCTCGGGTTCTAGGGATGGCAACTGGTAAGACCCTGGCTGGCATGTGCAAATCCTGTCCTTATTTGGGGGTGCTAGGTAGGGAGGATGGCAACTAGAGAGTGGAGACCCTTGCTAGGGATGGCTGGCAGGCACATGTTTGGGGGGGCTGCTCGTGCTCGTGCCTGACTGCTGGAAGAGCCCCACACACTACAGTACCCTCACTCTGTGGCAGACATTCGCTGCTACCTGCTGATGCCCACTGTTTATCCTGACTGATGCCCACCACCCACCCGCACGCCAGTGAGCTCACTCTAACAGATAGAGCCTTTCTTGTCCTCAAAGTAAAAAAAAAAGTCTACAAACCTGGCAGCACGTCCTGTGCCCGCCACTTGCTCTTCATCAGAGGAGCCGACCACCACCACCGAAGGTCCAGGGGCTGGGGCAGTGACCTCCTCCTCCTCCTCCTTCACCACCACCAGCTCCGGGAGCACCACGTTGGCCCACAGGCATGGAATTAAGACAACAGTCTTCTTCATTTTTTAATTATTATTTTTTAAACAGCCACTCCGACCAACACACAGCCAACACCCACCAACACTCACCAACCAGCCAAAACAACACAGTCAAACCAAACATGAACAGCCAAAACACACGAACCGAACAGCCATCCATCCAAACACACACACTCTCGCCACACAGCTGTGCAAGCACTCAAATTTCTGGTTTCTGGCGCGATCACGTGATCTCGCAATACCTTTTTCCGAACGCCGAAACTGAACCGAACACAACCAAACCGAATGCCCAAACCCGAACTTGGCGACTGACCCGAACCGAATGCCCGAACTGACCGGGACTGAACTGAATGACCGAAGTCCAACATCAAGCCCAACATCCTGTCTTCCAACAGCAGCCAATCTCTAACGCATAGGAGAAGAACCAACAGTCACAATGGGCAATCCATTCCCCATTGTTCACTCCCAGCTCCTGACAGTAAGAAGTTCATCCCGTAAGCTACTTGGTTAATAGTCATTAATTCAAGTTCAAGTTCTTTTATTTGCTGTGTACTCATAGGGAAAAATAACCCAAACTATATGCATCACTTTGCACTTGTCCACAATCTCATCTGCCATTTAGATGCCCAGGTACCCAGTCTCGTAAGATCCTGTTGCCGTTCTTCACAGTCTGCTCGTGTTTTAACTACCTTGAATAACTTGGTGTCATCTGCAAATTTGATCACCTCACTCTTAACGCCCTTTTCCAGATCATTAATGAATACATTAAACAGCACCGGTTCCAATACAGATCCCTGGGGCACACCACTTTTTACATCTCTCCATTGTGAAAACTGACCTTTCAGTCCTATTTTTTGCTTCCTATCCTTTAACCAGTTACTGATCCATTGTAAGACACAATCTCCTATCCCAAGACTTTTTAATTTTCTCAAAAGTCTTTTATGTGGGATCTTATGAAATGCTTTCTGGAAATCCAGGTACACTATGGGTAATTTCAGACATTATGAAAATGCCTTTCACCACAGTGAACACCAGTGGATTCCCTGTGGTGGTGGCGTTTCTGGGAACATCTGTTTGGTTCCTGCCAGATGTTCACCATGGTGAACCCCCAGATGGGATCAAGCTTGACCACAGTTCTCGACCTCCGGCTGGTCAGAGGTCGAGAACCATGGTTAGAGTGGCCACAATATGGGATGGGCCAAAACTAACGTGTGTTATGTTTGGCCCATTCTGGATTGTGGTCCCGACCGCGATACGGGATCGGGCGCAGCGGCCTGATTGGCCGCTGTGCCTGTCCGTCTCCCTGAGGGACGGCGGCCAAGGGAGCGCGGGGGGGGGGAAACTGTGCGGCCGCACGTCGCCCCACACAGTCCTGCCCCCTCCCCGATGCCTGGTAGCAATCAGGCTGGCATGTCTAAAGGACAGTTGGCCTGATCACAGATCAGGATCCGAGACGGATCCTGGTCCAGGGTTCAGCGTGGCGGGCCTCCGGGCCTGTCATGTCTGAAATTACCCTATATCTAGTGGATCTCCCTTGTTCACATGCTTATATACACCCTCAAAGAATTCCAACAGATTAGTGAGGCATGACTTACCTTTGCTAAATCCATGTTGACTCTTCCCCATTAAGCCATGTTTATCAACATGCCCAGCGATTCTGCTCTTAATGATAGTTTCCACCATTTTGCCCGACACAGACGTCGGGCTTACTGGTCTGTAGTTTCCAGGATCACCTCTGGATCCCTTTTTAAATATTGGGGTTACTTTTGCCACCCACCAGTTCTCTAGTACAGTGGCAGATTTTACTGATAGGTTACAAATTACTAACAGTAGGTCTGCATTTTCATATTTGAGTTCCTTCAGAACTCTGGGGTGAATACCATCTGGTCCTGGTGATTTTTTAGTATAGTTTGTCAATTTTCTCTAGGACATCTTTCAGAGTCACGTTGATTTGTGACAGCTCTTCCAATTCATCACTTACAAAGTAAAGTTCAGGTGTGGGTATCTCCTCAACATCCTCTGCAGTGAAGACCGAAGCAAAGAACTCACTCAGCTTCTCTGCAGTGTCCTTTTCCTCCCTAATCACCCCTTTCAGCCCCTGGTCATCTAACGGCCAAACTGACTCTCTAGCAGGCTTCCTGCTCTGATGTACTTGAAAAAGTTTTTATTATTAGTTTTAGCATCTTTAGCACGTTGCTCCACAAATTCCTTTTTGGCCTGCCTTATTAACTCTCCATGCCCCCTCTCTCATGGGGGCAGGGAGTTGTAGCAAACTCCTGACTTAAGTCCTCTTCTCAGAACCATAGATTAAGGCTGCATGCAAGGAACAGGCATTGACATGATTGTGGCAGCTCACCTGTATTGAAGCTTGTAGAAACCTCCTCCACCCTGGAAACACAGCAGTATCCCTTGGAAAGAGTCACAACCCAGCAGCTGGGACTCTTAAACATTGAGACAGACACAACTGCATCCCCTCTGTTGTATCACAGCAAGACCTCTAGTGCTGAGACATCTCATCTGCACTACATTATGGGAGACCTTGCAGAGACATGATTGCTTCACCTTCACTTTATTACTACCCAACATCTAGCATCTTCCTGCCATGAGACACAAACCTTTCCCTTGCTCTATTACAGCCCAGCACATGGGAATCACCAACACTGACATGCAACTGGGCCAGTGCTACCATGTTCCAGCATCTGGGAACATCCAAACACAATTTCATCACCTTCATAATATTACAGCATCCACGATGTGACACTGCAGAACAGCCTCCTGGGAAGGGAACCTCCAGCACTCAGACATGTCAGTGTCAGGAGCCTCCAGTATGGGGAGTCTCCAGTATGGGGATGCAAATGGATCAGCTCAGCTATGTTCCAGGCAGAGAACCTCCAGGATCAAGACACAACTGTACCTCCTCTGCTATGCAGTAGCTTGTGGAACCTATAGCATGTGACATGACTGTAACCTAGCCACCATGTCCCAGCTCTCAGGAACCTCCAGCACTGAGACAGAACTCTACCCTCTCTGCCTATGGGAACCTCCAGAACTGATGGAATCCCTTCTGCTATATCACAGCCTCCAGGAACCTCCAGTGCTTAAACACAACTGTATCTCCTTTGTTATATACCCATCCCTTGATCCTCCAACAATGATGTTTGACTTCACCATTTCTTCTCTACTATAGTCTCCAGGAATCCCAGTCTCAAGACAAAACTGGATAACTCTTACCGCGTTACAAACACAATAACTGTCCATATCTTGCACATAATGTTAATCTCTGTTGTACCTATTAGAAGGCCTGTTTCCTGAAGCAAACCTCTTCAGACAGGTGCTAACCTGTGCTTCACTGAACAAAGAACTAGGCTCTGCCCAGACCCTCTCCCAACTAAGGACACACTCTCAACTGTTCTACCTCCTCAACTGGGAAGTCGCCCAGGGTAGGGTAGGTGACCCATCTTTGTTGACGAATGGAAACCAGACTTTAATCATCTTAGTAGATGAAACTCACATTTGAATACTAGGTCTGACACCCTGAAATCTGGTAAACAAGATTTGTTTGTGACTATTTGATCTTAAGTATTGTTAGTTCAGTCTGGTGTGACACCTGGATGAGTCTACTGTATGCTCTGTACAGTGGTCTGATCAGAACATGGAACAGGTTGCTGTACTATTATGTACAGTATTTTAATAAAGACAGCTTGATAACACTATATTCAGCCTGTTTCCTTGGCACTAGAATAGATACAGGGGGGTTGCTCTCTAGAAACCCCACCCCAATCTCTAGAAAAGCACCAAAGACCCTTTAAATGGTAAAGTGCTCCCCAGTCAGGTTCTGCTTAAAACTTCCTCGCAGTTTGCCTGGCCCAGGGGGAGAAAAATGAGATTTTCCTTTACAGGTTCATGCAAGTGAGGACTAGGCCAGTAGGGATGTGCGAACAGAACGCGGTTCAGATGTTCGGACATTCGGTCGTTTGGTTCTAAACCCGAGTTCAGGTTCAGCTTGGCGGAGTTCGGTTTGGCTGAACATCCGAAAATAGCGCTATCGATACCGAAATCGATACCGAATTCGAAGTTTTTTTTTCCAGTATTGGTATCATTTGGCCCTGGGACCACTCGTGGTCTCCACCCCTGGTGCCAGGAAGTCTGCTCCTCAGCTGCCTCCCCCTTCCAGTCATGCTTTTCCTGCCCAAAGTCATGTTTTTCCCAACCCCGAACTCACCCGAACATGACCAAACTGTTCGGCCGTTTTTGAGTTCAGTTTGGATCTTCAGTTTGGACGTCCGAACAGACCGAGTTCGGGCCGAACTCTGAACATCCGAATTGCGTTCGCACATCCCTATGGGCCAGTGCAGGCAGGCTGCATGGCAATGCAATGAAGGCTGGAGCAAAAGGTGTGGGTAGGAGCTGCGCTCCAGCTAAGCACATTTGAAGTAGCTGCTGTGTGAGAAGTGGGGAAAGTGGAGGTAAAAGGCAGAGTGATGCTGTTCCAGCAGCCTCCCACTCCCAATTCGCATGCACATACAAACAGTTATGTACGCACGCTCTCTCTCTCTCTCTCTCTCTCTCTCTCTCTCTCTCTCACTCACACACACACACACACACACACAGTTGTGGAGTTTACCCATTAAGAGTACTAATCGCTCTGATTTCCAAAATATTCAAGCAGCTTGAACCATGGTACTCAGTGAGGGAGGGGAAGGTGCCTCAGAGACATGCAATATTCTTGGTTGCTGACCCATATTGTGGAACTTTCTTTCCCTGGATGTTCATCATAGCCAAGCCTGAGCAGTTTCTGGAGACAATGAAAGATTTTCCTTTTTTGCCAAGCATTTGGCAAGCGGGTATAGGTGTCATGGTGATGGTTTTTCAGGGATGTTCATATATCTTTATGTAGCTCTATTTTTACATGTTGTAACCTGCCCTGAACCTTAGGGAAAGGGCAGAAAATAAGTTCAAATAAATAAATGGACACAATTTGTGCATTAGGAAGTCCTGGGCAGAGTGGCACCATGTCTGGTGCCATTTTGAAGGAATGTCCATCCTGAATGAAATTGGGACATTTCAATTTCCTGGTGCACTGCTCGGTTGCTGCAGTGCATCATGGGAGAGGAAGTCCCAGTTCTGTTCTCCTCTCTTACCCCCTGGTGAACTTCGTGCACAGTATACTGCAGCAGTCTGGTGGCACACACAGAATGAAATTTTCTGAGCAGCCGTGGTTCTGAGTCATAATCCTGACTCTGTCACTAATTCAGTGTGTCGACATTCTGTGCCTCAGTTTCTCTGACAGTAGAAAGGAGAATCATAATGGCATTTCATCTTAGGGTGTTAACAAATGAGACAATAGCCTGCTGAAGTCTGAGTTCGGTCTGTGCAGCCCCACTCACATGTTTAGCATGTCCAACCTAATAAAAGGGCAGCCCCCTGCATGTATTTCATGCACTTGCTGGCAGACCCCACTTGTGCTTCCAGTAAGAGTGAGAGTGGAGAGAAGGGCTGGGAGCAGTCACTCCTCGGATGCTCCAGGATTTCCACCTGCAACTCTATGGTGCTGGTAGACATGTACATGTGGAGGCACTGCACTCAACCTAATTGATGGGACATGGACATGTGGTCACACATTAGCCCACATTTGCTCTCATGGCAGGCTCCACTTTCTCTGAGACCCCACCATGAGCTGAGGCTGCAGGTTTGATCGGTGGAGGCCACATGGCTAGTGGGGGTGAATACCTAATAAACAGGCAGATGGACACCCACTTGGTGTGGTTGTGGGCTTAAGGTCTCATTTGTTAACACCCTCAGAGACCTGCTAAGAGGATTAGTCACACGCTATGCATGGTTTTGAAGATACTGTGCTCTCACTCTCACTTGTGTAAACGTAGACCTCCATGGAGTCACTCCAGATTTACCACTGCTGTTCCCGAGTGGAGAATATGACCCATTAGCTGCTTGGTATAGCACTAAGTGATCTCATTAAAGGGTCCCCAGACTGGTGGGGCGGTGCTGGTTCTTGTTAGGTTCCTCTAGCACTTTGTTAATGCTCCCACTAAACTGTTAATTTCTCCCTTCCATCTCTAGGCCTGATGGAGCTCTTTAACTTTCAATCAGTCTGGGGCTCTCACCTGTATCCCAGCATAAAATTTTCCCCTTCTGGAACAGAAGGGGAAAATGAGATTAGAAACAGGCTTCAATAAACTGCCTCTCCTCTTTCCTCCCCACCCCCCTTCTCTCCTTCCTGGACACATTCCCAAACCCAACTTCTCTCTCTAATCCCTCTTTCCCCCTTTCCAAAGCCCACACCCTCCAGCCTCTTCCTCCCTTCTCTCCTCCATCACCCTGAAACGTCTTTTTCCACTTAAGCAAGTCTCCATAGCCCAGGCTGGAACTTTCAACACCACCAGGAATGATCTGAATGCGTCGTGCTCAGCAGGAGGACCCAGTTTCATGGCACCCATCCAGGTGGGCACTGAAAGGAAATAGCTGCCATTTATGCAAGTGTGTACAAGACACACAGAGTGAGGGAGGGGAATCGCACGAATCGCATAGGTGTGCATGTGTGAGAGAGTTATATATGACTGCGTGTGTGAGCTATGTTTGTATAAGACAGACATAGGCGTGTGCTGTGTGCAAACTACTGTGTGTGTGTGTGAGAGAGCGAGAATAGAGATATATTCTGTTTTGTATTTTTGAGTTGTAGGCCTGATCATTTATTTCAGTGCTTTACTCATGGCATGCACCAGAGTAGATTTATTTATTTAATTTATTTATGTATTTGGATTTATATTTCCCCAAAGGCTCAGGGTGGCTTACAATATAAAACATACAAAAAGTATGAAAAATTGTAAAAACATAAAATGAGATAAAATTGCAACTAAAACCACTCCACCGTCCCGACCTCTATCCTGCCCCACTAAAAGCCTGGCCAACTAAGCATGTCTTACATTGCCTCTGAAAAGTGTTTAGGCTCAGGCTTTGGTCTGAGAGGAGAAACACAGGGCTTTATCCAGAATAGTGCAGACTTGTGTTCGGGGACCCCAGAGCGTCCCACAACACATAAGGTCCACAAATAAACTTGAAATGACTACGTGAGTGGGAGAAGCATTGGCATGAAATACAGGCCCACAGAGCCTCGAAAGTGGGGGTCTCCTGGCCTATGGGGTGTTCATGGTGATTGAGAAGGGGGCCCCCAACACAGAGTCCATAAATAAACTAAAAATAATGACATATGTATAACATAACGGCCTGAATTGGATGTTACATTTAACTGGACATCAAAAACTATCCCAAAACAGTGGGTCTGATCCTAAACCTACATGTGTGCATGTTTTGTGCATGTGTTACACTCACCAAAGTGTGTGCAATACATTGCACGTATGTTGTGCACAGTTTGCTCATGGGTCTTGCACTGAGTGCCTACCATTTTCTTTTTCTAATGAGTGTCAGTGTGTGTTCATCAAACATTTCTATGGTAGAAGGCGGTCCAAGCTGCCATTTTGTACATGATCCCAACTTCCCTCGATCCAGCAGTGAAGAAACAGAAACTATGGGGTAGCTGTTCAAAAGCTCCTTTTAAAAACGAACAGGAGATACCTAAGAATGCCATTTGTGCTTTTGAATATATCCCGGGGGGTGGGGGGGTTATGCATGTGATTAATGCATTTGTGCATGCATGAGAGAATACATGTTCATTATATGTCTCACACGTGTGTGTGTGTGTGTGTGTGTGAAGTTGTGGATGTATCACAGTACATACAGGCCAGATTTTTATAGGAGATGAGCTTACACACAAGCACCTAAATAAGGCTACAATTTTCAAAAGATCTGAGCACGTAACAACTTGTGTCTCAGCTAGTAGAACTGCTCAGTTCCATGGATTTTCCTAACTGCTCAGTTCCATGGATATTTGGGAGGGGGAGCTGAGCTAGTTTTAAAATCCAGCTTCAGCTGGGAGATCTGAGCTCTTCTGGAAATCAAGAATTAGATGAATGATAGTATGTCTGTCAATAAGTGTGTGCAAAAGTTTGCATGGAGGCACAGGTGACTCGGGGGGGGGGGGATGGGGTGGCCTGTGCCTTTCCCCCAAAATTCTTGGAGGCCCTATAGAACTGTATTGAACCCCTGCCCAGCCCCCTGTCTAGCTCCCACTCCTGTGTACCCCCACTATCAACAGTTATCAGTCACCTATGCATGGAGGCAAGCAAGACAATTTGTGAGCTAGGGTGTATGTATGCGGGGGCATGGGTGGGTGGTGCATGGGCTGCAGGAGCGCACCTCCACCCACATCGCCTTCAGATGGGTGCCCTGGTACATGGGGGATGGGTGGACCCACATGGGCATGCCCCATCTAAAAACAGCGTATGTGTATGAAAGTGTGTGTGTGTATAATGTGAAAAATAAAATGGACCAGATCCAGATCTGGCATAAATGGATATACCTCCCATTGACTGGGAGCAGAATTTGGCCCAGCGCCCCCCCTCCCTCTCTCTCAGAGAGGTAGAGGGCAAGTGAGTTTTCACATCTGGTTCACCTCTCCTGCTTTAAAAAAGAAATATTTTGTTTTAAGAGAGATGTAACTTAATTAGGTGTTATGGCTGCAAATCTTTTACTGCTGACTTTGAATTCCTTTAAAGCCTTACCCTGTACTCCACCAGGCTGAATAATTCTGCTCAACACAGTACAAGACCTTCCCCCCTCCCAAGCACTTTTTTAAATAATAAAAAATGACCAGATTTTTTTTTTCTTGGTTATACAACTTAGCCTGATATTTGCATGGAACCAGTGGGTGTGGGGGCACGGGGGCGGGGGAAGGCAGTAGCAAAAGCCGGCTGGACAAAAGTAGTCCATTGCGAATGTTAGAGAAAAACCAGGGCTCAGAGGGGGGAGGCAGGAAGCAGGCCTGGGGAAGCCAAACACCTGAAAAGCAAGAGGTTTGAAACAACGAAACACTGTTACCAGACACCTCAAAGAATTCAACACACCTGCTGTGGACCTGCAAAGCCTTTGCTGTTTTTATGGAAGGGGGAAAGTTATAGATACGGAGAAGGGGTTTAGGCTGCCCAATTTTTTTTCATTGCTACTTGGAGGTGGGACAAGTGGCAGTGGAGTTCTGCTAAGAAACAGGGCTAATCTCATCACACGCAGCCCACGTGTGCTGGAAACTTTAATGCCCGGAAATCCCATTCTTCATCCCCATCATCTTCAAAGGGAACTTGTATATGTCCAGGAAAGTGAGTCTCTAGACGCTGACAGGACAATCCTCCACCCTTAAAGCCAATGTGAGTTTTGACATTGATTTCAATGGGTGGAGGATTGTAACCTAAGTCAAAAGCATGAAGCAAGACAGGCCGATAAACTAGGGATTCCCTTTGCTTATCATGGTAGTGGCAGGATTCAGACTGAGCTCACTATTCTGGCCTCTTGCACAACAGAACACTTTTAACTTCCTCCGCTTTTTAAATTACTTGGGCCCCACATATTTGAAAGACCGCCTTCTCCTTCATGTCCCCTCATGCCCTTTGTGATCAGCTGGGAGGGTCCTTTTGCATGTACCATCTGCCCACCAAGTCTGTATAGCAAGGGCTGCCCCACAGTTATGGAACTTCCCCCATTCCAGAGGATCATCTAAGCCCAAGTCTGCTCCTTTTGGAGACAATGGGTGTTTTTAAATGAGCAAGGCGCGGAGTGGGGGTGTGAGGGAGGGAGGGCACTGCTGCGGAGCACCCACTCAGATGAAATGTGTGGAGAAGGATTCTAATAGACGGCTCACAGCATGGCCACCACGGCGGCCACCATGCACTTCTCCTGCCGTGGACCGTTTATGGGGGCAGGGAAGGGGAAAGCGTGCTGGGCTGGCCTTTGAAATTAACATGTCCCAGTCATGAGTGCTGGGGAACCTGGGCTCCCCAGCACTCATGACCAGTTCCTGTGACCTGCAAAGGCCGTGTCCCCCACTCACAGTGCCTATGAGTGGCAAACTCTTCTGCTGGCCTGGCAGGCCACCCAAGTTCATACAGGCAGGAACTGTGTGGCCACCTGTTGCCATGGATCCTTTTGGCTTGACCATACATCTCAAGTGTCCTAGATAATTGCTGTCTCACACCTCCCTTCCTAGAAACTCTGCAGCAGTTTTCTAGGACTGCCAGACAGATAACAAAAGAGGTGTTAACTCAGAGATGTCCTAGAAAAATCTGGGACATTTGAGAGGTATGCTGCTTGCTATGCATGCCGAAGGGCACTGCCAAAGGGCGAAGAGCCATTGGCAGGCCATTTGCAGGCGGTGGAGGCAGCTACCAGCACAACCACAAGGTCCATCCCAGCTCCCCTCTCTCTAACCGACCCACCAACATGCCTGTCCTTATCTCTCACCCCCTCTCTCCCCTTTTCTCCCCTGCTTCTCCCCCTACTTCTTTCCCCTCTCCTCCTGCCTCCCACTATTATTAATTATTATTATTAACAAACATTTATATAGCACAAGCAGTGTACCTGGCACTTTACAAAGTAATAAAAAAGACATGGTCCCTGACCCTAGGGCTTACAATCTGAGAGACAGGAGCTGGGGGAGAGACATAAGAAAGGGAACAGAGGAAGAGACAAGGGGTCTAACATTCATGAAGATGCAAGGTCTCAGGTACACGTACTTGGCTTGGTTACGATGAGAATGACAGCAGGCAGGTCCATGTGGCAAGGATAAGGGTAAACAGACCGTAGGTATAGGAAATAGTGGCTCAGCAGGATAAAGAGTCAGACAGAGCAGAGCGAAAGAGGTGAGTTTTAAGGAGAGATTTGAAGGTATGAAGGGAGGGGGCGAGGCGGATGTGGACAGGGAGGGAGTTCCAGGCATGGGGGGCAGCAAGTGAGAAGGGACGAAGGTGCTTAGGGGAGCAGGGAAGGCGTGGAAGGGTGAGAGAAGGAACAGAGGAGGAGCGAAGTGCACGGGCTGGAGCATGGAGGGCGATAAGTGCAGAGAGGTAGGGGGGAGCGAGGTTGTGAAGAGCTTTATAGGTGAAGATTAGGAGCTTGTGCAGGATTCGTTCAGGAAGGGGAAGCCAGTGAAGCGAAGAGAGGAGGGGCTGCACATGGTCGAAGCGATGGGTGAGGTGGATGACCCTGGCAGCAGAGTTTTGGACTGAGATGAGGGGAGAAAGGTGAGACCGGGGAAGGCCAGAAAGAAGGAGGTTACAGTAATCGAGGCGAGGGATGACCAGAGCATGAACAAGAGTTTTGGCAGACGAGACAGAGAGAAAAGGGCGAATCTTAGCAATGTTATGGAGGGAGAAGTGACAGGATTTAGCAACAGAGTCAATGTAGGGTTTAAAAGAAAGGGGTGAGTCAAAGATGAAGCCTAGGCTACAGGCTTGGGGGACAGGCAGGATGGGGACTCCATCAATAGTTATTGAGAGTGAGGAAGGAGAGGAAGGGTGAGGGGGGGAAGATAAGGAGTTCAGTTTTAGCCATGTTGAGTTTGAGTTGACCTTGAGACATCCAGTTAAAGATGTCAGAGACACAGTTGATGAGATGAGCTTGAACAGAGGGAGAGAGAGAAGGAGTAGAGAGATAGAGTTGAGTGTCATCAGCATAGAGGTGGTATTGGAAGCCATGGGAGGCAATGAGTTTGCCTAAGGATGAGGTATAGATCGAGAAGAGGAGAGGGCCAAGAACAGAACCTCGAGGAACACCAACTGAGAGGGGGAAGGAGGAGGAGGTGGAGTTGTAGAGAGAGACAATAAAGGAGCGGTCAGAGAGGTAAGAGGAGAACCAGTTATGGACAGAGTCACAAAAGCCAAGGGAGTGAAGGGAATCCAGCATGAGTGAGTGGTCAACAGTATCGAAGGCAGCAGAGAGATCAAGGACAAGAATGGAATAGACACGTTTAGATTTAGCCACCAGAAGATTGTTGGTGATCTTAGCGAGAGCAGTTTCAGTAGAATGAAGGGGGTGGAAGTCAGATTGGAGGGGGTTGAGGGAGGAGTTGGAGGACTAACCCTGTCATCTCTCTCCACCGTCCCCACACCACCTCCTCCTCCCCACCACTACTTCTTGCCCCCTCCCCCTCTGCCCCAGTGCCCGTCTCCCACAGATCCCATCGCCCCCCTTCCCCTAATCCTATCTCCATTCCCTGTCTCCCCTCCAATCAACTCCCATTCTCCTGTTCCCTCTGGAACTATCGCTCCTCCGCTAATAAAGCTCCCTATATTCATGATCTTTTCTTCTCTCGCTCCCTTCACCTTCTCACCCTTACTGAAACATGGATCTCCCCCACTGACTCTGTCACCCCTGCCACCCTCTCCTTCGGAGAGCTCTCCTTCTCCCACCAGCCCCGGGCCGATGGCTGGGGTGGTGGCGTAGGCCTCCTTCTTCCTGCCAGTTTCAACCCCTCCCCTCTCCCCCCTCTCTCTCCTTCCCCTCCTTTGAGGCTCACTCCGTATACCTCTACTCCCCTCTCCACCTCCGTGGTGCGGTTATCTAACACACACACACACACACACACACACCGACTCCCTCTCCACCTTTCTCTCCGAGTTCAAGTCCTGGCTCAACCTATTCCTCTCCGATGACATCCCCACACTCAACCTTGACAACATCAATATTCATGTTGATGCACCCTCTTAGCCTTGCATCACCCGCTTCCTCTCCTTAGCCTCCTCCTTTAATCTCCACCTCTGGACTAGCTCCCCCACCCATACTGATTGTCACTCTCTTGATCTCGTGTTCTCTAGGAACTTCTCTGTTTCCGATCTCTCCTTCAAGCCCCATCCCATATCTGACCATTTCCTTGCCTCCTTCAACCTCTCCACTGCTCCCCTCCCCCTCTTCTACATCTCCCCGTCCCTTCCGTGATCTGCAGGCCTTTGCGCCCCAGGACTTTGCCTCCTCCCTCTCCCTTCTTCGTCCCTCAGTCTTCTCCTCCTCCTCCCCCAATTCTGTCATCTTCACCTTCAACTCCTCTCTCGCCTCCACCCTCGACTCCCTTGCCCCCTCTCCTCCCACCCAGCTCGTTCCCGTAACCCTCGCCCTTGGCTCACCCCCACCATTTTTCATCTCCGCTCCTGCACCCAGGCTGCTGAACACCTCTGGCACAAATCCCAGTACCGTGCTGACTTCCTCCACTTCAAATTCTGCCTCTCATCACTCAACTCTGCCATCTCCCTCGCTAGACAGCAGTACTATGCTTCACACATTGAGTCCTGCTTCCAGGACCATCGCTGCCTCTTTTCCACCTTTGACTCCCTTCTCAAACCTCCCTGTCCTCCTCCTCCTCCTCCTCCTCCTCCTCTCTCTTGCTCTTTTTTTCACCTCTAAAATTGACAATATCTGCCTGGAAATCGCTTCCAAGTCCTCTCCCCCTACCACTTCCCCCCTCCCTCCTCACCTCTCTCCTGTCCTCCTCCTGAGGAAATTTCCTCATTGCTCTCCTTCTCCAACCCCTCCACTTGCCTCCTGGACCCCATTCCTTCCTGCCTCATGACCTCCATTGCTTCCACTGTCACCCCTCCCCTTCTGCACATCATCAACCTCTCCCTCTCTATTGGCTCCTTCCCCTCTGCCTTTAACCATGCTACTGTCTCCCCCATCCTCAAAAAGTCCACTCTGGATCCCTATGAACCCTCTAATTACCGTCCTGTCTCGCTCCTCCCTTTTGCTTCCAAACTCCTTGAACGCGTTGTCTACTCCCATTGCCTCAACCTCCTTTCTGCCAACTCCTCCCTTGACCCCCTCCAATCTGGCTTCCGCCCCCTTCACTTCACTGAAACTGCTCTTGTTAAGATCACCAACGATCTTCTTATTGCTAAATCCAACCACCTTTGCTCTTTTCTTGTCCTCCTTGATCTCTCTACTGCCTTTGACACTGTTGACTAGGGGTGGGACACCAGGCAGAATACCGGTTACCAGTTTTACCAGTTACCGAATCTCAAAAAACCGGATTCCCGGATTACACCTGGTATACCAGTACCGGATTTATTCCATTGATTTCAATGGGGAACTGTCCCCATTGAAATCAATGGAATAAAAAAAAAAATTCCTCCCCCCTCCCAGGCTGTGCAGGTGGAAGGGGGGCACTCCCCCCACCCTGCCCAGCCTGAATTTAAAAAACATTTTTTTTTCTTTAAGTCCCAAGTGCGGGCTCCTGGCCACCGCTGGCGACCCGGAGCCTGCACCAGCAGGTACTAGGGTGATCCCTGGGGTGGGGGGTGGTTTAACACCCCCCCACCCCATGGATCACCCTACCTCCCCACCCAGGGATCGCCTACCTTGCGCTCTGGGCGGCGGCGGTGGCGGTCCGGCTCGGGTGGCTTCAGCGCTGGCTGTGGCTGCTGGCTTCAGCGCTACTAGGCCTTCTGGTGAACTTCTGGGGTTCAACGGAAGGCCTAGTAGCACTGAAGCTGGCAGCCACAGTCAGCGCTGAAGCCGCCCGAGCCGGACCGCCGCCACCGCCTGGAGCGCAAGGTAAGCGACCCCTGGGTGGGGAGGTAGGGTGATCCCTGAGGTGGTGTGTGTGTTAAACCACCCCCCACCCCAGGGATCAGTACAGTATTGGTACTTACCTGCTGCTGGATGCTGGTGCTGGCTCTGGGTCGCTGGCGGCGGCCCGGAGCCCGCAGTAGGGGACTTAGGGGAAATTTTTGTTGTTGTTTAAATCCAGGCTGGGCAGGGTGGGTGGGGGTGTCCCCCCTTCCACCCTGGACTCAAGGAGGAAAAGTGTTTGGGGTTTTTTTTGTGGTTTTTTTTTTTTACATTGTGGCCATTCATTTGAATGGCCGCAATGTAAAAAATCCGGTACGGGGGTAATCCGGAAAATGGGCCAGATTACCAGGTTAATCCGATACTGCCGGTACACCAAAATACCAGCAGTATCGGATACCGGATGCTCCGGCAGTCCCACCCCTACTGTTGACCACTCGCTCCTGCTTGAATCGCTTCACTCCCTGCGATTCCGGGACTCTGTCCTCGACTGGTTCTCCTCCTACCTTTCTGACTGCTCCTTCAATCTATCTCTTCCTAACTCTTCCCCCTCATCCTCCCTACCCCTCTCGGTCGGGGTTCCCCAAGGCTCTATCCTTGGCCCTCTCCTCTTCTCTATCTACACCCAATCCTTAGGCAAACTCATTACCTCCCACAGTTTCCAATACCACCTATACGCTGATGACACTCAACTCTCTCCACTCCTTCCCTCTCCCCCTCTGTTCAAGCTCATCTCGCCAACTGTCTCTCTGATATCTCTGCCTGGATGTCTCAGTGCCAATTCAAACTGATCATGGTGACAATTGAACTCCTTATCTTCCCTCCCAATCCTTCCTCTCCCTCTTCCCTGTCAACTGCCATTGACGGGGTCTCCATCCTCTCTGTCCCCCAAGCCCGAAGCTTGGGCTTCATCTTCGATTCACACCTTACCTTCAAACCCTACATTGACTCCGTGGCCAAATCTTGCCACTTCTCCCTCCACAACATTACTAAGATTCGCCCTTTTTTGTCTGTCTCCTCTGCCAAAACTCTCATCCACGCCCTAGTCATCTCATACCTTGACTACTGTAACCTCTTTCTCGCTGGCCTTCCCTGCTCTCACCTTTCTTCCCTCATCTTTGTTCAAAACTCTGCTGCCAGTATCATCCACCTAGCCCATCACTTTGACCATGTGCAGCCTCTCCTCTCCTCTCCTCTCTCCACTGGCTCCCTCTTTCTGAGTGCATTCTGTACAAGCTCCTTGTATTCACCTACAAAGCCCTTCACAACCAACCTCCCCCCTACCTCTGTCCTGATCTCCCTCTGAACCCCTGTTCGAGCACTCTGCTCCTCTTCCATCCCCTTCCTCACCCTCCCACATCTCCCCTACTCCCCCCCAACCGTCTTCGTCCCTTCTCCCTCGCTGCCCCACACACCTGGAACTCCCTCCCTGCCCTCGTCAGACTTGCCCCCTCCCTCCACACCTTCAAGTCCCTCCTCAAAACCCACCTCTTCCGCTCCGCCCTTCCTAACTCCTGCTAATCATCCCCACCCAGGATTATCCCCCACCTGTTATCTGCAAACTCCAATTTACTAAAACCAAGCCAAGAACGAGTACCTGAGTTATTGCATCCTCATTAATGTTGCATCCTTTGATCCTCCCTCTGTTCCCCCTTCCCTGTCTCCCCTCCCCCTGTCTTTAGATTGTAAGCTCTCGGGCAGGGACCATGTCTATCTTATTCTCTGTAAAGTGACATTGCTGGCACTATATAAAAGCTAATAAAATAAAATAATAATAATAACAACAACAACGCCTGGAGCACTCCGGATTTCTCAGCAGTGCTCCATGAGTTTCCATGAGTGGGTGCTGTGTGGCTTACGGGAGTGCGCATCCTCCTGCTCCACCTTCAGATAAGCGGTTCCTGGGTGGCCATGTAGGACTTTTAAACATCTCATTGTAAAACATCCAATGTAAGATTTTCATGTTTGGCCAGGCATTTGACACATGGGATTGGCTTTGGGAAGGTTTGAAATGAGAAATTTTAACTGGTTTTATTTATGTGTATTTACTGTATATGATTTTATGTGTTGCAACCCATCCTGAGTCCTTGAGATAGGGTGGGATAATAAATTTTAACAAATAAATAAATAATTATTGTACCAAGCCTGCTAACTCATATGTAGCTAAATCATGTCTTTTAGAAGACATTCAAGACTTATCTGAAGACAGGAATGGAAGGAAAATGCAACCTTGCTTGGGTTGTTGGCCCCAAGATGAGATCTGTATTTTAGACATCGATGAACCAGATGTGAACGCTGGCTCTGGGAGAGGGGTAATGTTGGGAGAAGAGGGAAGTTTTGGGGGAAGATAAGCATTGGCATAAAGCTCAGGCTTTAGTTCTGTTCTCAGTTGCGTGTCTGCAAATAAACATCTCAAGCAAAACAAGAAGTCCCGTTGGGGGCAACAGAGCATGGAACTACAGGGATAGAAGTGGGTGAGGGTACACAGAAGGAAAAGCAACTAGCATGAAGGAAGGGGTAAACCACACACTCATTAAATGCCAAATGGGTGCAAGTGTCCCTCCTCTACTGCTTACACTGACAGTTCAGCACCCTTCTGTGTTGGGCCCAGCTTTCAGTAGTACCCTACCCAGTAAGAGGCCTAGGAAAGGGAGGGGGGAAAGGCAGCAGGGAGAAACTTGTTCCAAACCAGCCAGATTGCCCCAGAAGCAGAATCAGTTGGACATGGGCAGGTCTGGAGCAAACGGGTAAGGTCATGGACCTGGATACCTTAGGGACCGCCTCACCCCCCGCGACTCAGGACGGACCCTCCGGTCCACCGGGGGCGCCCTCTTGGAGGTCCCCCGCGTAAAATGGGGGGCTACAATGGAGAGAGCGTTCTCAGTGGCTGGGCCCTGGCTGTGGAACTCCCTCCCAGAGGAAACCCGGCTGGTCCTGAGTCTGTTGGCCTTCCATCGGGCCTGTAAGACATGGCTGTTCTCCCAGGCCTTCGGAGGCGGGGAGGGGAGGTGGACTAAATTTGTGTGTGGGTGTTTTAAATGGGTTTTAATGATAATATTGTAGATTTTAATGTTTTAATGTATTGTTTTATATTGTGTTGGAAGCCACCCTGAGATGCCGTAGGCATGGGGGGCAGCATATAAATACAATAAAATAAAAGTAATAAAATAAATAAATGGGAGGATGTCAAGGATGCACATGTAATAAAGCAGGGTGGATCTGCCACAGACCCAGGCCAGGAGGTGTAGGGTCCCTATGCTCCAAACAGAAAGGAGAAGTAGAGACAGAGGATGTCTTCAATTGGGCCACCGCCAGACCTGCTCCGTAGGTGGTCAGCCCTGCACCCCCAATATGCAGCCCTGACTGTGCTGGATTTAAATGGACCTGGCAGCTGCCACGGACCACAGTCTGCTCACGTGGTGCTCCCCTCCCCCACACCTTAGACCTGCAGGCAGAACGGCAGCCACTCTAGGCTGCCGCCTGCAGCTTAATGAAACTAAGATGGAGAAAGAAAAAACCCCACTCAAAGCGAGGCACTGGGGCTCGGCCTGGGCAGAGGCCTCTCCTTTTATATTTTCTATCTCAGCTACCATTGCTCACCATGTTTGGGTTCTGCTTTCTTCTTTGCCAAAGAGCCATTTTCTCACTTCCACAACAAAGGATCAGGAGCATGGAAGTGGAAGAACAGGGACAAGGTAGCCAGACTACCATCCCAGGTTTTACTGTACTCCATCCCAGGTTTTACTGTATTCCAGGGTCAGCCACTCACCTGCTCCATCAGCAGGTATCAGATCTGTAACCAGAGCAAGAGAGTGGCTTCCTTCCAGGCAAGAGCAGCCTAGGGATGGGCGAACAGAACTGAGTTTGTAAATTCGGTTCGGTTCGGTTTGGAAATTTGTTTCGGTTCGGAAGTTTGGTTCGGTTGACCGAACTGGTTGAGTTCGGTCCGAACTTCCGAACCACGTTCGCCCATCTCTAGAGCAGCCTGAACCAGATACAGTTTGCCAGCCAGGAGGATGGATGCTTAAAGTGGTCACTGAGAGGAGGAAGTCCTGAAGGGCTATAGTGTGCTCACCCACCTACCAACCCACCCAGAGATTAAACTGTGCAGAGATGAAGCTGAGTGGAGGAACAATTTCAAAGGATGCTTTTGTCCTCCTAGAATAGGCCTGAACTAGACCTCTGTCCCTTCCCAGGATGCAGACTGAACCAGGGGCATAGCTAGGTTAGAATGGGTCCAGGTGCAGGAAATGGACTCCTCCAGCCCGTCACCATCCTTTCCCCTGACCCATCCCCTTCCCTCCTTTCTCCCCCTAGTGTCCTTATTGCAGAAAACTCTCAAATGACATGGTAAAGACGCCAGAGACAATCCTGACACCACGGCCTCTCCCCCTCCCTTCGCTTGCAGCACCTGAGCCCTGGAGGCTGCGGCTGCGCTGCCCGTCTCGTGCCACTGCCCCTAGTACTTGCTCCGTCCTGTGCCATCTGCTGTGTGGGTCCCACATGCGCTGCAGGTGCTTCTGCTTTCACCCGCCCGGTCACCCCACAACAGGACAGGATTTGTGCCCCACCCCTCAGCTTGGGCCCCGACTTGGGCCCTGGGACAAATGTACCTCCTGTCCCTAGGATAGCTACACCCCTGGACTGAACACAGTTCTTTGGAGGAGGATATCGTGAACTGGATCCCTCTGTCCTTCCAGAGTGAACTCAGGAGTATAGCACCTGGGTGAAGTAAATCCTATGCTGGATTTCTTGGGATGGATTCTAGACAACAACAAACTACTTTGCACCAAAGATATTTGAGCTAGGAGCAAAAATTCTTCAAAAAACACAAACCCTTGGATAGAGCTACAGGTAGCTTAACACAGACCTGCTCCACTAAAACAAAAATAAACAGCAAGCTTTCCATCACGTGTGCTTTATTTTTAATCAGCCAAAAATATTAGGAATCATTCTAAGAACTTTCCTATTTTTAAAGTGCCAACGTGGGGGAGGGAATTAATTGAATCCTCTCAAAGTGTATCAACCTTGGAAAAAGGTTTGGAAAAAAAACAAACCCCAATTATTCCCCTTTTGTAAAGTGTCCACTTTTGATGTTCCTAATTCGGACGCTTAATGGCTCAAAAGCAAAAAAACGACAAGAAAAACACACAACCCCCCCCCCAATCCCCCTTCTGTTTCAGAATGGGCTGAGGAGCTGTATTTCCCACAATCCTGCTTGCCAAAAATTAAGACCAAACAAATTATTTCTGATTCCCCACACTTCTCTCCAAAGCTAGGCATAAAGAACAGGGGTCTCTGAAAGGAATACCCCAGGCACACTAGGAGGGTAGGAGCTGAGTAAATGTGGATACAGATAACAGTGGAGGGAGTATGTGGGTAGGAGGACTGAGTAGCACAATCACCAGTGGGGGACCTGAGAGTGCATTCACACAAGACATTTTCTGTGCCTGTTTAATTTCCTGCAGGTGACAGCTACAGTGTCTTCCTGCATCTTTAATCTGTCCAAAGACTTTACCTGGTCTTTTGCCAGCAATTCCGTGATACCATGCGATTGGCTTGTCATTGTGAGGTACTTGTTATGAGACCTGTGAGAGTTGTCCCTTCCAATGTTACAAGAAACATGCAAGAAGAAATCAGTACCACTTGCAGGTTATTTGCACGTTAAAGGGAGGCATCCTGAAACTTAATCCTTTTACATGGTTAAAAAAAATGTGTCACAAACGGGTTTGTGTCTTGTGAGAATGCGCCCTGATTTTGTAGAACTTTAATACTAGCTGTTGCCAGATGGAGACCATGGGTATATTTTCACACAAATGCATGGTTGCACAATCCTGGAGCAAGTCTGGGGGTGCACTCCCGTGTCTGACTCTGCCCACTTGCAGCCGCGTCTGGGGCCTGTGATTGGCCTGTGCAGGGCCCTCCCCACCACAGCACTGCAGGCAAATTTCCCGCAATGCTATGGCGTTGCCCAGGGCAACCCCTGGCTAAGAGCAGTGCTACAGTAGTCATCCACTGAGCAGACAGACAACAGTCCCACCTCCATGCTTTGAGGTTGGGCTGCCCACTCTGCTAGCGGTGCTCCAGGATGTTCCAGAGCAGCGCCGGTGGGGCAGGAAGCAGGAGCAGGAGGAACCTGCCCTGTCACTGCTCCACCTCCACATCTGGTGAACCACCTTTAAATAGAGGGCCTGCCTGGGGTTGAGGCAGGGCAGAGGTGGGGCAGGTGTCCATGTGAGGACATAGTTATTGGTCCTGTTTTATACAAGTCCAAGAAACTGTTCCATCTGGCACGGTCTGTATTTTTAAATTGATCAAAGGACTTTCAAATATATGGTTTATACACTTTGCAAATGTTATTCATTGTAACAGATCCTTTTATTGTTGTCCTGTTCTATATAAGATAGTCCTGTTTTTTTAAGGATTTGCTCAATATCCTTTATTTATGCGTTTTTGTCCTGTATTTTCCACGTGCTGCCGGCACTACCACTTTTGCCCCCCTGGAAGTTATGATTTCATGACTTATGGGCAGGAACAGTGGTGTTGGCAGCATGTGGACTCAGAGGTGAGCCAGTGGTCCCAGCGCTGGGGTGGGGTGTGTGGAAGTGCTAAGGTGGATTTTCCAGAACATCACCACTTTTTTGATCTGCCCAACCCCATGCAGGTGGATTTTTAAAATATGCACCAATGGCCAGGATTTTGATGGTACCATTGTATCCCCTTCCCCACCCAATCCCAGAGCTTGTTGCTCAGCCCTGCCTGGGAGGAAGGAGCCCTGAGCCAGATGTGCTCTTCCTCCCCCAATGTCATGTATTCTGGGGATGCATCAGTGGCCACCTGGGGGCTGGGTGTATGTTAGCTTATGGCTACTCAAGTCCTAGAAGTCTTTTTCAGCAGCAGGCAGTTTAGGAAGTCATGTTTAAGAGAAAGAGTAGTGTTGGTTGAAGTGATTCTCATGCCAGCCTCTCTCAGCAGGAAACACTGAGCAGACTGGTTGTGTGTCATGCAGAGAGCGCACCCAACTTCATATTATGATAGTAAATTAAATACACACTCTCCAAGTTATCAATGAAACTATGTGAGGTATATTTTACACAGTTATAAAACCTTCAGTTTCACATTATGTTTATTTATCCCAGCCAGATGCTGGCTGGTGTAAATCAGCCTAGCTTTATTACAGTTAATAATACTGTAATGTGTGCCAGTTTACATCTCCTGAGGATCTAGGTCTCACAGGCAATGCAGCCACTCCACGTTACATGGAGTTTGGTTTTCCTTGGAAAAATAAAAAATAAACCAAACAGCCAATCTCTAGAATTTTTATTAAGGGGGAGGGAAGGCAGATAGGAGGAGGGAACCACAGAAATGCCAATGACTGTTTAAAGGCTGAGGTTGAAGGCCCCACCCTAGAGCCAGGGTGGAGAGAGCAAAGAGGGAAAAGGGCTTTCATGAACTAGTGTACAGCCAAGAGCCCCTGTAAGAGAGAGAAGTGGAATAACATTCCCACGGAATTCCTAGCACAAAAGAGCAATTGTACCGAAGGGCTGGGAGGGAAGAGAGGGGGAGGGAGATTGCTAACTCAACAAGGGGCTGGGATTTTTTTTATTTTTTTCTACTGGGGTCATTGTGTGCCCACTTTGGACAAACTCATCAGAAGAAGTGGGTGTGGTTGGGAAAGTTTGCCAACAATCACATTCTTTGGCTCCCACGTTGTTGCAGCTGCATCCCCCACCTGTGGCAACTGGGCAATGCTTAGATTAAAGCAAGAGTTACCATGGGATGCATGTAGCTGAGTCTGTTGTGTATGTGTAGAAGTTGTCTCTCCATGACAGCAGAGGGATTAAAAGACAATGGGAGGGGCTGGCAGTGGCAAGACCTAGGTGCTCCGACTCGGTGTTTTTAGATGAGCTGGCATATCTAGCGGATTGAAAAATCCACTTTTAAAAAAGTTGTGTGGGAGCGTTAACACGCACCCGAAGTTGCCAGCCGCCGTTGAAAACAGCGGCGCCCAGCCACTTGCGCATTCTTTTTAAAACTGGATTTGTCAAACCCCAATATCAAGGTTTGACCAAACTGGCTTTAAAAATAATGCGTGAGCTGCCAGTGCCATGCTGCACGCTGTGCGGGGCCGGCAACGCGGCACCCCCTACGTTGCCTGGCAACCTGCAGGCAGACGTGGAGCACAGGGAAGCTGTGACAACTGTACTAGGGGGGCGGGGCTGCTGGGGGCTCACCCGATGCACACTGGCCTGCCCAGACGCAGCGCGTGCCTGGCGGGATATCGGGTGCAGCGGCAGCCGGGGAACCCGCCCTGAGCGTTCTCAAGGGGTAATTAGGAGCCCTATAAACTATACCGGCGGGGCCAGGGGTCGCTGGCGGTAATCATTCATGATAGGCTGGCCCTTCTAGAGCGTGTATTTCTTGATTCCCTTCTGGACCACCGGTGTGAGTGCAGAGAGTCTGACCCTATACTCTTCTCCCTGGAGTGACTGTGCGGTGCGTGAGCGTATTGTCCACCCCTTGTTCTCCCCCCCCCCCATTTGTTTATAGTTGTAGAATACGAGTTGCCTTATTCT
Organism: Sphenodon punctatus; assembly: GCA_003113815.1. Lineage (NCBI taxonomy): Eukaryota > Metazoa > Chordata > Lepidosauria > Sphenodontia > Sphenodontidae > Sphenodon > Sphenodon punctatus. The sequence goes on along the minus strand of QEPC01015714.1, from coordinate 599,865 downwards.
GTGCACCTCCCCACCCTTCTGGACCTAGTTCCCTTGTCCCTCTCCCTAGTTTCCTTCACCTCCCCTTCTGCTTGTCCGTTCCTCACGCTCCCCTTGTGGCCCTCTTTCCTTCCCCTCCGCCCCCGTCCCTCCTAATCCCACTCCTCCCTGGTACCCCTCCCCCTCTCCTTCCTTGCACTCTCAAGCACGATGCCCCGTGTCCTGCTACTCCCATGAGGGTGTTGAGAGTGTGTATAGCTTGGTGTCCTCCCCTCTGGGGCTATTGGCTCTCTCTCTCATATCCCGGTGATGAGTCGGGTTGCCCTCCGGATTGGAGTGAAAGCCCAAATACGACCCTGAGGGAATTTACCTCATCGATAGAATCCTTGCGCGGAGAGAGAGAGAGACCGCCCCACTTCCCCCCTTGTGCCCGATTATTCCCCTTTACTTTCCCCACTCCTACGTGACAGAATTACCAGCACACACACCCACCCCATTTTTATTGTACTATGGAGCAGGGACAGCAGATCCAAGAGCTGTTGCACACAGTACAGGCCCTTACAATGGAGGTGCAAGACTTAAAAGCTGAAAACAAAGAGCTTCGTTCCCAATACCGAGCCTTGCAGGAGTCCCTAGACCTGGCCCCTGCCCCGCTTATGGGGGCAGAAGGAGGGTCAGACAAACCAGCCGGTTCCTCGCCCGGCCTGCCTCCCCTGCTCGCCCTTGTCCCATGAGAGCCTAAAACCCCTCGCCCAGATACATTTTATGGGGATAGGAAGGCCTGTCATGGCTTCCTGGTCCTGTGTAACCTTACTTTTCAAACCCAACCACTGACGTACCAAACAGACCAGGCCAAGGTCGCTTTCATTGTGGGACTCCTGGGGGGGGGTGTCATCTTAGATTGGGCTACCCCCCTTTTGGCATCCAATGACGCATTACGAAATTACAAAGGGTTCTTGAAGCAATTCTGCTTTTTATTTGATTACCCCTACTGAGTCAGTGATGCAGAACAAGCCATCCTCCACTTGAAACAAGGCAAAAAAAACCCAACCTATTAGACTACATAACACAATTTAGGAAGTTGGCCTTTGATTTGGGTTAGAGTGATTCGGCTTTACGAGCCCTGTTCCGACAGGGGTTGAATGATGACATCAAAGACCAGCTGGCAGGGGAAGTCACTACCCCAGTCACCCTTGAGGAGATGGTTACCCTATCTTTACACATCGATGAACGATTAATGGAGCAAAAACGAGAGCGGCAGCGGGACCAAGGTAGGGTAATGGGATATTGGCCCCCCCGGGGGCCAGTAAGTCCACCCCCCAGCCCGGCTGGGGGAGGCGGCCCCGAACCCATGCAAATAGGGGTAGTGCGGGGCCCCCTGAGCCCGGAAGAATGTGAGCGACGCTGCCAATTGTGGCTTTACTTTTACTGCGGGGCAGGCTTGCATTTTTCAAGGGAATGCCCATCTAGACCTTCACGCCCTTCCCCGCAGGGAAACGCCAAGGAGCGAGAGGGAGGGGGGAACCTCTCGGTAACAAGTTGTAATACCTCCTCCCAGCCCTCCTTACAACCTGTACGTGCCCGACAACTGTACGTCTCCCTCACCTTGCAGTGGTCTCCCCACCGTTCCTTGGGGGGGGGGGCGCTAATAGATTCCAGGGCATCGGGGAATTTCATGGATGCTCGGTTTGCCACTCTCCATGGGGTTCCCCAACGTACCAGGAAGTTGGCTGAAGTAGTCAGGACGATCAACGGATCCCCCCCTGTGTCAGGACCTTTATTGGTGTGTTCTGCTCCTCTAGGATGTACTATCAGAACGCATGCTGAGGTATTACAATTTGATATCATTTCCTCCCCTTTATTTGCTCTGGTGCTGGGGCTCCCCTGGCTCCAGACCCATAACCCCTCAATTGATTGGCTGTCTCATACCCTCAGGTTCACCTCCATTACATGCTGGTCCCATTGTATCCCCCCCCCCAAAGGGAGGGGTTGTGCCCCTCACGGCGCTTCCTATGGAGGGCCCCCAAATCCCCCCTCAATACCAAGACCTTGCTACTGTCTTTAGCAAACAAGAGGCACTTGAACTTCCACCACATAGATCTTATGATTGCCCTATTGAGCTCCTCCACGGAACAGAGCCCCCCTATGGACAAATCTATAACTTGTCGCCCGGGGAAACAGAAACCCTTCGAACATATATTAGGGGCAATCTAGCTAGAGGGTTTATTCGTCACTCCACCTCCCCCATGGCCCCCCCCCTATTTTTTGTTCCTAAAAAGGAGGGGGATCTTAGACCCTGTATAGATTATCGAGGGTTATACCAAATCACCGTGAAAAATCGGTATCCCCTACCCCTTATCCCGGAGCTCCCACGGAAGCTCCAAGGGGCTACTATTTTCACCAAGCTAGACCTGAGGGGGGGCATATAACCTGGTACGTATCAGGGAGGGGGATGAATGGAAGATGGCCTTCCGCACAAGGTTTGGACATTTTGAATATTGTGTAATGCCCTATGGCCTTGTAAATGCTCCAGCCACATTTCAACACCTTATTAATGACATTCTGCGAGACTTATTGGCTCTCTATGTGGTAGCCTACCTTGATGATATCCTTATATTCTCCTTTTCCCTTGAGGAGCATGTGCAGCATGTTCGGATAGTTCTACAATGCCTGTTACAGCACAAATTGTATTGTAAGTTGGAAAAGTGTGTTTTTCGTACCTTTTCAGTTCCCTTTTTAGGATTTATTGTCTCCTCAGAAGGTATCCATATGGATCCAGCAAGGTCGAGACCAGTGATCGGTGGCCAGCCCCGACCTCCGTGAAGGCATTACAAAGGTTTCTAGGGAGTGTGAACTACTATCGACAGTATATCCCTTGTTATGCTGACCAAACCAAACCTCTTATGACCTTGCTCAAGAAGGGGGCCCGCTATGAGTGGGGTGAATGGCAACAGGTGGCGTTCCTTCAACTGAAACGCGCGTTCATGTCCGCCCCCGTTACAGCATTCCGATGTCACTCAACCGTTTATAGTAGAAGCTGCTGCTTCAGATGTTGCCATCGGGGCAGTGCTAACCCAAATTCACAGGCCTTCAGGACGACGGTTACCATGTGCCTTTTATTCATGTCAACTGACCTCTGCTGAAAGGAACTACCCTATCCTGGACAAGGAACTACTCGCCATTAAAGCAGCCTTTGATGCCTGGCAACACTTCCTGGAATGGGGCCCGCACCCGGTTCTTGTTTATACGGATCACAAGAATTTGGCGTATTTGCAGTCCACGCGAATCAATAATGCGCAGCATGCAAGGTGGGCATTGTTCTTCTCTCGCTTTTGTTTCTCCATACGATATCGTCCAGGGTCTCTAAATACGATGGCTGATGCCTTGTCCCGATACCACGCTACTCCCAATAAGGAAGGAGATCGCCCGGGGACCATCCTTCAACCTCAGACGTTCATGGCCATGCTCCCTTCGCTTGCACAACTTCAAACCGTATGTCAAAAGGAAACTCTCCGTCTTCATTACCAACAAAAATAGGGGTTATTCTACTATAAGGGGAAGGTAGTAATCCCGCCTAAATTCAGGCCCCAAGTAATGTGGGCCCATCATGACTCCCCCCTGGTAGGGCACCCCAGTTACCAACCCACTCTTTCACTTGTTCAGTGGACCTTCTGATGGCCCAGCCTTCGGAGAGACGTGGAGCACTATGTACAAGGATGTTCAACTTGCACCCGAACAAAGGTTTCCCGATACCTGCCCATGGGGCTACTACAGATCACAGATGTTCCCTAAGACCCCTGGCAAAAGATAGTGATGGATTTTATAGTAGGCCTCCTGAAATCGGCAGGACATGACTCAATCTTAGCAGTCGTTGACTATTTCACTAAAATGGGGCACTTTATCCCTTGCACCGGAGTACCCTCCGCCAAAGCTACCGCAGAACTTTTGCTACAGGAAATAGTGCACCTTCACGGACTACCATGAGAAATAGCGTCATATTGGGGGGCCCAGTTTATTTCCCGGTTTTGGTGAACGTTCTTTACCCCCTTGAGGGTGAGGGTTCGGCCTACAATGGCATACCACCCTCAAGCAAATGGACAAGTGGAGCGTATAAATCAAAATATTGAACAATACTTGCGGTGCTTCGGGTAACATCTGCCACTTGCAGAATTCACTTACAACAATGGATCCAACACTTCATTGGGAAACTCCCCTTTTTTTCGTTTCCTATGGTTTTCATCCCCCTCTTTGTTTTCCAGAAATACCCCTCACGTCTGTACCAGCTGCTGGAGCTTTGGTGACAATTATCAAGAAGGCCCAACATGCCGCATACGGTTGCCTCCAGAAGGCTTACCTCCGTTACAAGGTATCGGCAGATAAACGGCGGCTCCCTGGCCCCTCTTTTCAGGTAGGTGACATGGTATGGGTTTGGAGGCGTAATTATCCTTCTATGCGTCCCTCGGCAAAATTAGATGATGCCTACATGGGCCCCTTCCCCATCACTCGCAAACTGAATGCTGTCACCTTTACCGTAGGCCTACCCGCTCACTTTCGTATCCACCCTTCCTTCCACATATCCCTCCTGAAAAAAAGCATGAAGCCTGGTCCATGCCCTTCAACAATCCGTTCCAGCTCCTCCTGTTCTTCTCCCTGATGGGCTGGAGTACATGGTACGGGCGATCCTTAACTCCTGTATTGCGGGATCCCGCCTGTACTATCTCATCGATTGCAAGCATTATAGGCCGGCTGAGCGTTCTTGAGAACCGGCCATGAATGTTCACGCCCCCCCGGCTTCTTCATGCTTTCCACTGCCACCACCCCTCGAAACCTGGCCTTCACACCGTGGTCGGGGTGTGTGTACTGTCACGCCGTGCGCCATGCGGGGCCGATGGCGCGGCACCTCCCACGTTGTCTGGCAACCTGCAGGCAGACGCAGAGCATGGGGAAGCCATGACGACTGTACTAGGGGGGGCGGGGCTGCTGGGGGCTCGCCCGATGCACACTGACCCACCCAGATGCAGCGCACGCCTGGTGGAATGTCGGGCGCAGCAGCAGCCAGGGACCTCACCCTGAGGATTCTCAAGGGGTAATTAGGAGCCCTATATATTTGTGATAGGCTGGCCCTTCTAGAGTGCGTATTTCTTGATTCCCTTCTGGACCACTGGTGTGAGTGGAGAGTTTGACCCTATACCCTTCTCCCTGGAGTGACTGTGCGGTGAGTGAGCATGTTGTCGACCCCTTGTTCTTCCCCCTCCATTTGTTTATAGTTGTAGGATACGAGTTGCCTTATTCTGTGCATCTCCCCTCCCCCCCTTCTGGACCTAGTTCCCTTGTCCCTCTCCCTAGTTTCCTTCACAACCCCCCCCTTGTGTGTGTCCGTTCCTCATGCTCCCCTTGCGGCCCTCTTTCCTCCCCCCCTCGTCCCATTCCTCCCTGGTACCCCTCCCCCTCTCCTTCCTTGCATTCTCAAGCACGGTGCCCTGGGTCCTGCTACTCCCATGAGGGTGTTGAGAGTGTGTATAGCTTGGTGTCCTCCCCTCTGGGACTATTGGCTCTCTCTCTCATATCCCAGTGATGAGTCGGGTTGCCCTCCAGATTGGAGTGGAAGCCCAAATACGACCCGGAGGGAATTTACCTCATCGACAGAATCCTTGCACGGCGAGAGAGAAACCGCCCCACTTCCCCCCTTGTGCCCGCTTATTCCCGTTTCCTTTCCCCTCCCCCACATGACAGCCAGGTGCTGTTGGTTTCAATGGTGGGTGGCGACTAGCATGTGTAAACGTTCCCTACGCAACTTTTTAAAAAGCGGATTTTTCAACCCGCTCATCTAAAAATGCCCTCATAGCTTGCATCTCCTCAGATCTCCAGGAACTAAAGCCAATCGAGTGACTCCAAAGAGCGTCCTGATCTCAATGAGCTCAATGATCTCAATGAGGAAGGTGACTAGCTATCCTTGGAGGTGGTCAGGAATGGGGTAAAATTACCTTGGTGCTACAATTCCTTCACAGGAGTAAATGTAGGTGAGGAAGCATCCGAAATATTGGGCCCATTGCAGTTTGGTTTTTCGGTTTCATATCTTTCCCACTGTAGTCAATGGGAAATCTTCAGTGGGAAGGGGAACCGGAGTGAAAGGGAACCAAAGTGAACCAGGTCCATGACCAACCTGTCCCAAACACCCTCCACCCCAATCCCCTGGGACAGGGGGTCCAACCTCCCCTATCCTCATTCCCTGGGGTCCACTACTGGCCTTGGAGGGTGGGGGTGAGGATACGCGTTCCTAACACCCACCACCCTCCAGGCCCGGCTTTCCCCCCACACCCCAGGGTTCTGGTGGCTGGTCTCAGAGGATGGGTGGGAGAATCCGCCAGCATGCCACTGCTGTGGGGGGCCTCCTGGAAGGCTCCATTGGCAGGGCACACTGCTGGCTCCCATGTGGCTGTCCTTAACCAAAATAGTGGTGGCCAAAATTATGTCATTGGGTGATTTTAGACGTTGTGGGCCACTAGGCCCGCCATGCTGAACCATGCACCGGGATCCAAAACGGATCCCAGTCTGGAATCAGTCCAGCCGTCCTTTAGACATGCTGGCCCGATTCCTCCATGTGGCCACACAGCCCTGCCCCCCCCCCTCCAGGAGATGGGTGGGCGCAGCAGCGGATTGGCCTTGGAGGGTCGGAGGCCACGGTCTGGCCCACGATCTGACCAGGCTGCAGGGTACAGATGTAACCCATCCTGGATTGTGGCCAATAGATCACAGTAGGGGCCCAATCCTACTACGATTCTGGACCTCTGGCCGGCCGGAGGTCCAGAATCATGGTTATTGGGATTCCCGCCAGGGATTCACTGGGGTGAACATCTGGTGGGAGCCCCAACAGATGAAACGGTGCAAACGGCCACCACAGGGGGATTCACTGTGGTTGACCGTGGTATCGTTTTGTCTGAAAATACCCATTGTCACTGCCATTTTGGTTAAGGGCAGGCACCATGTTGCACATGCGCCTGGACCACCACTAGCCAAAATGGTGGTGACGTCATTTTGGCTACCATTGTACGCACATACAAAATGGCCCTGCCTGCTGTTTTGCTCATGTGCGCTGCCAAGCAAGGGAATAAGCAGTGCGTTGCACTGATGGGGCCTGCCAGGAGGTCCCCTACAACTCGCAGCACACTGGCGGATCCTCACCCCTATCCTCTGAGGCCGAGGTTGGACCCCCTGTCCCAGGGGATGGGGTAGTGGGGGTTAGGGACTGGTTGGTCATGGGCCCGGTTCACTTTGGCTCTCTTTCGGTCCCTTTCCCCTTCCCATCGATTGACTCCAATGGGAAGGGGATTTCCCATTGACTTCAATGGGGAAAGAACCAAAACAAAAAACTGAAACTGAAAAAAGAACCAACCCTAGAAAGAACAGGAAAAAATGAAACTGGAAAAAACGCCCTGTGCCCCACCCCTAGTTTACACTGTTTGTCTGAAAGGGGAGCAGTTACTTCAATTTTTTAAAATCAAAGTAGTTACTTTTGTTTATGCCAACTGGTAACCAATATCCTTCAAACCAAATAATAGTATCTTGAGGTCTATTGGTTCATAGCTAATTAATTATATTAATTGTCAGACCAGCTTTGCCACAGCCGCAGTTCTCAAAATTCATGGTAAGCATTATAATTCAATGCGAATATAAATATGACAGGAGTTACCAGAGCCTTCCCTAATATAGGGCAACCGTCCTAATATAGGGCAAATGCCTGCCTAAGGGTGTCTTGCTCTTCCACGGGGGTTACTACGGCTAAGCTTGGCCCCTGACAGCAAGCAAAATCTATTATTAATAATAGTAGTGATAGTGTCTATATAACAAAATAAAATCGATCCTACAATTGGGGAATACCTTACTCTTCAACGGGGGTTACCGTGGCAGAGCTTGTCCCCTGAGATATAGGAGTAATTGATGGTTTTATTAAGGCATCTTACCTTTGCCGTAGCCCTAACTTCCCACAAACAATACAATCCAAAACCTATACCCGGGCATCAGCCCTATATTCAAGAACCATTGGACTACCCAACATTTACTAAATCAGGGTAGATTTCCATCCATTGACCCTTTGAATTGCCAGTAGAGAGATTTGGCCTCCAGGGACATGAGCAACTTATCGCATCGAATTGGGCACTAACTTCCCAGCTGTACCCCAATCATTTCCCTCTCCTTTGAGGCCAGCCCAATAAATGTAGCCATAGACATCAAGTTAGTCCCCAATGATAATTTTTTCAAAAAGCAGTGAGGAAGTGTCATTCATTTCTCAAGCACCTATTATACTGGGACATAGCCCCAGGGGTGAGAAGCACTGAATACATGCATGTGACAAAAAGAAAGCCAGCCCAGGTGAAAAGATTAGATGAGGACTAGGAGAAAAGGGGCTGCTATACCAGAGTCATAATGGAAGCAGGGGTTGTTTGCTTTGATGTTATAGAATCTGCAAGGTCCTAACCATTCAGTACTAATATGGTGCAGTACCAGTATATGGTGCCGTATCAGCCAGGACCATCTTCAGCAAGACCCCAATCTCTTCTGTTATGAAAAAAGTTTGTCAAATATGTGAAAAGCTGTGCAAGTCAGTGGCAGCTTAAGCCAGACTGGAAAAAAAAAGGAACACTGCCTGCCACTTTAGGCATCTGTACAATGTTGAACATCATGTGGATGAAGGGCTGGAGGGGATCTGGACTAGATAGCCCTTGGGGTTCCATTCAACTCTGTTATTCTGTGTGTCTAAATGATTATCCTGATAGAGTCTGGTCTATTCCAGAGCTACAGGCTCTGAAACAGCTTGTGGAAATCCAAGGCACAACTTATAAAACAGGTGGAGAGACTGACGGAGAGATCACAGGGAAGCCCCACCCTACCCTCAGACTCCAGCCCACACTAAAACAGGGAAGGAGAGGGAAAGGACCTGGCCTCTGAAGACAAGAATAGAAAAACAAAGAAATGAATAAAATTAAATAAAGCTAGGCTCTCCAAAGGCAGAGCCCCGGACTCTGCATCTACTCTCTGCAAGGCATGACAGGACTGGGAAGCATAGGGGGTCTTTAGATATAACATCAACAGGTGTTGGAATGTGTGTTTTGACCTTGATATGAACACCGGCCCTGTGTTCACCATGTGGCGCTACTTAGACACAGACACAGCCCATCTTGGAGAAAACTGTTGTTTTGTTCACCAGCCGATCTCAGCACGCAAGCGCTGCCACCGCATTCCCCATGTTGTACCTGCTAACATGCCACGCGATAGCATTAGACACAAAGTTGACCATGTATTCAGCTGAAACATGCAAATTATCCTTGTGATGCAATGGTGTTCACAGTGTGTGTTCAACGGGTGGCCAAATTGGTGTTGGGATTGTTATGGTGCTTACACACAACAGTCAAACACGTGCTTAAGGGTTTTGACATCCGATCTTTGTTCTGTCTAAAGATGCCAATAGGCAATGACTGTCAGTCTCAGATCCTGCTATCTGTTCCATAGGGAGGGATGTGACCCAGGCCCAGCAGTTCAGACTGTCCACTGCGTGAGAGAATGAGCATGGGCTCCAGCTTCTCTGGGTGAGTGAAATCCAGCAGGAGTTGTCAGAGGGCAATACAGCCATTAAGGAAGATAGTCTGCCAGTAACCCTAAAATAAACTATCGTTCGGCCTTTGTTCAAGCAGTCATTATGTTAGGGTTGCCACCTGTGGTGGGTTTTTTACCTAACATGTCCATAGGCCAAAATGGAAGTGCCAGGTAAAAAACGACAAACGGTGGCAACCCTACACTATGGTAGTTTTTAGACAAGCGGGTTGTCGTTGCGCGATATTTCAAAATCCCATGTTGCGGGATTACACGAGACGGAAGTCGGGGATCACGCTCATGAAAGGTGGTCACGCATTATTTGCCGACTGCAAATTAAATACCTCGCTCGTCTAAAAGCAGCCTACGTTGACCAACTCCCATTCTGTCTCTCAACTCAAGTGGCTGAGAAATGCAGCAGTGAGCCATCGACCTCTCTGCAATACCTTAGATCAGGGCTGACTATGGTGCTGTGGGTAAATTGCTGCAGGAGCACGTCCACATCATGTCAGTGCCTCATCACTGCTTACCTGGACCAGCAGAAGAGGGGTTAAGCTGGAGCCCAGGGAGCAAGGAGTTGTGCAACCAGAAAGGGCTGGTCATCTGACAGTTCCCTCCTGGGACTAGGGAGCCAGGAGGGTCAGCTTGAAGAGAGCAGGGTGAGGCGTGCTTGAGTCAGCTAAAGCAAGCTACCTTGTTGGGAAGGTAGATGGGAACCAGGGCCTAACCCTGCCTATGGAAGAGCAAGGGGGTTCAGGAAGGAAGACTTTAATTCACCCAGGGGATGCTAGGAAAAGCAAGCTGCCTTGAGCTTAAGGGAGAAAGAACTGGTACCTCAGTCTGAAGCTAGGGGTGCAGTGCCAGCAGCTGGTAGCCTGAGCCGGTGGGGGCTAGAAGCAGTTTAGCAGCAGGGAGAAGGGCTCAGTAAATGTGGCCTGGGGAAGCTGTGTGATGAGAAGCTGACATGGAACACCTGTTTGGCTCTGAGGTCTTTTCCTAAGGCTCTGAACCCAGGGAGGTGGTGACCCACGGGAGTAAACAAGACTGAAGGGGTGCAGTGGGCTTGCCCAAGTGTGTGGGCCCAATGTAGTGGGTTCCTATGGGGAGCAAGCAAATCCGGAGAGCAGAACAGGAGGCATGCCAGCAGCCCAGGCACCAGAGGAGCCCCTGAAAGAAGCCCAGGACCACCTCATGAGGGGGGAACAGAGTCTGATGCTCACAAAGTGCGGGTTCTGACTGGGGGCCAAGCCAAGAGGGGGGCATAGGAGGCCCTTAGGCTGAAGTGATGAATAAGTGAAGGCCTATAACCCCAAGTGGAGTATCCACGCAGCAGAGCTTTAGGATTTGAGTCGGAGGGTGAAATTAGAGTAGGCCTAACCCCAAGAAGATGGGAGAAAGTCAGGAAGCATGCTCAGAGGGGCTAGGGTGCCAAGGGGGAGGGCCTACCAGGCTAGACAGCTGCACTCAAGGGAAGTGGATTTCAGGAAGAACAGTTTGGGGAATGCATGGACCAGACTGTGCATGGAGAGAGCTAATATCCTGAGACAACCTCAGCGAGTGCTATGAACAATGGACCCCACCCCTGAGACAGAGAAGACAGCCAGCGGGGCCGAGTCAAGGCAGTGGCCAAAACTCTGAATAGCACTGGTCCTGCAAGGGTCATGGTTGGGCTGGGCTGCTGTTCTTTACAGTGGCCAAGATGCTGATTGCCCTAGGCTGACACCTGGGCAGAAGCCTGGAAAACAAGAGAAGCCTCCAGCTCAGGAAGGAAGCCCAGAAACAAGGGACTCAGTAGCAGACAGGGGAACGCTATTTGTAGATTTGTGTTAGAGACTTGCATTTGCAAGTGTGGAATAAAAGTTGTTTACCACTGAGAACTGAGAGACTGACTGTTTGGGGAAGAAACTGACTCACAGAGTGAAAACAGACATAAAGCCAACTCCACTTCCATGACTAACATTTTTTATGCATGTTGCAGGGCTGCATAGAGCACCAATACAGCCCTGCAACATACATAAGAAACGTTAAAGCAGTGTTTAAGTAGAGTTGGCTTTGTCTGTTTTCACCCACAGACACCATGCAAAGAGAGAGCCTATTTGGCCAATGGCCGTAAATAAAATAACAGAGAGCCTCCTACAGTGCTGGTAGCGCGAGCTAACCCCTGGAATGCGCAGCTGCAGGACAGGTTCTGCCTCTTGTGAGCCTTGGAAAGAAAGCAGCAGACTTGGAAACCAGCCTTTCCCCAGAGGAGGCTGACGGAGGCAAAAAGTGCTCTGGGGAAAGCTCTTGCGCTTGGAAGAGGCTGGGGGAGATTAAAGAAACAAAACCCCAGTTTGAGGAAGCCATTGGCCCAGGCCCCCTTTCCTGCAAGTGCCTGCTGCTGCCAGTCGCCCAAAGGGGGCTGGCCTGAACACAGGCAGACTGCTGCTTAAGATTTTTCTTTTAGGGAAATGAAAAAAATAAAATAATCCCAAAGAACTCTTGTCAAGTTTCTTTGGTTATTTTCCAAAAATAAATAGGATTTAAAACCTCATTTGCACTTTTTTTTTTTTAATTTAGTTGAAGGAAATTTGGCTGTTCTCTTCCTGAGACTGAGTCTGGTGCAAAGAGATGATTCAGCATTAAATTCCAGCGCCTCTCTCAGGAAAGGGGCTGGGAGAGTTTGTAAAGAGCCCTTGGCCACAGGGAATTATTATTAGGCAGAGATAGCAATATGCTGCCACAACAGCATTCTTCCTGACTTTTTGTTTTCCGACTAGAGCCAAAAAAATAGGTAAACCCATCAAGTTTACTGAACATGGTGGCTTGGGTAATAACCAATGTCTGTTTGCACTCTGCCGAGTATCATTTCAGTTATTCCATTTTTCACTTTGGTTATTTTTTTGTATTTCTGTCATTGCAATATTTGTTATGTCCTTTCAGCAATATTTGCACTACTGCACATACACAATTACTGAAAATGCAACCAAAATAATCAATATGATCAAAATAACAGAACTGAAAAACCTGAAATACAATTCCTGAAAAATTGGATATGCCCACCAAGTACTTGTTTAGGTTGTGGATTTTCTTTGGGTACTCAAAGGGCTACTTGAAAGTGTGAATAACTAACTCATTACCCACTTCAGCTCTCTTCCTGATAATATATAAAGAACTCACCTGCAGGCTCTTCTGTGCTGGTGACCACTGAGGTTGGGCTGATGGCAGGAATCTCTGGAAAAGGAAGGGCAACACAGTTTAAGGAAAGGTGCTAGCTAACTTAGCTCTCAGAGCTACCAATACTTGTATTCTCACGCTCCTTCTCTTCCACTGGCAGCAGCAAGTAAGGAAGAAGCAGTGCCTCATAACTGATTTCTTTTGCCCTGATCATGGTGTCCCAGGAGGAGTGTGCAACCAGACTGTAGTTTCCTTCTTGCCTCCACAACATAGGAACTGCCATACTGGATCAGACTCATGGTCCATCTAAGGCCCTTTTTACACAGACACTCTAACACCCATAAAATGGGTGTTACATATTATTATACATGTTGCAGGGCACCACTGCAGCCAATCACCATGGGCCCTGTGCACACGATGCCTCCACCCAGTTCCTCTGGGTGGAGATGGGTGTTGACCGGTGGGTGCGGAGCATTTCCCTGGATGAAGATGGGTTTGGGGCATCTGTGTAAACGCCACTTTTGGTGGGTGTTTGCTCCCGGCCAACATCCATCTCCACCCACAGAGCAGTGGACCCCAACCATCTTGTAATTGTGAGTCACTTTCAGAGTTCACAATTTTTGGTGAATTTGGAAAATTATATGATAAAAGGTTGTAAGTAAGCCATAAAAAATAAAGTAGAAACTAAAAATATGTTTGGTTGTTTATTTCTGATTGTTTTTTTATTTAAAAAGTGCCTGTCTCTTTGAGAAATCCTAGCCAAGATGTTAGGCATGCCACTTTTTTGCTGCAGTGGCAGCTCAGGGCTTCCCTGCACCCTCCTCTACCCGGAGCATCAGAAGCATTTTAATCTTTCCTTGCTAGTTCCAAAGCATGCTATCTCCCTTTCAATATTTTGCATTTATTTACTGTGCTGTCACAAGCAATATGTTGCTTATAAACCACAAGCTGAGGACCACTGCTTTAGAGAAGGTGCTTTACTGCCCAAGGCAGGCAAACGGGAGATAATATGCTTTCACAAAGGTTTCATTTTGAAGCCCTAATAATTCAAGAGTGGCTTTTATTTTAATTTATATCCCTTCCCCAAATGTGGCAGAATGAATTAGATATTACAGATTTGGATATTGTCATCCAAATGGAATCTTCCAACATTCTTGGTCTTAATCGCATCCTGTGGCAACGAGCTTGACAGTGTAATTACTACTTGCATGAAAGAAGAGCTCTGTAACTTCCGGTTCTCCTCTTGGAGGGCTGGACGGAATCCGAGAAGCTGTAAAACTAGCTGCTGAAGTGTCCCACCAGAGAAAGTTGGTACAGAAGACTTAACAAGCAGACAGTTTTACTCACTGATGCAAGGAGCAAATGGTGAGCGACTCTGCTGGTAGCCCTTGGCACAGCGATTGCAGGTGAGCCCTGTCACGCCATCTTTACATGGGCACTGTCCAGTGGTCTGGTTGCAGGTTTTACCAGCTGCACCAACAGGGTGGCAGTCGCAAGCTGTGGAGGAGAGAAAAATGCAAAATCAAAGCAAATAGAAGTATCATCCCCACCTCATGAGCCCTCAGGCTGGCCAAAATATGCCTCTGTGTTTCTAATGAGCTACTAATGAACTTAAGATTTTAAACAGGTATAAAAATGAACACAAGATCTTTACACGATCCTAAATCTGGCCAGAATTGAGTTAATGTGACTCGACAAGTCCTTCTTTTCCTGATCCTAAACTAATCTTGATTTCATTTTGTATTCATCAAAGAGTTTGGTAACCAATTATAAACAGCCGGGTGTTCACACACAGATTCTTAGCCGATACTCATTGGTCATCTGAATTGCCTGGTATTGTTTCTTATCCCCGGTTGGGTGGCTGAGCTGGTCAATAAAATACTGAATGGTGAACAGCAACGAATGTATAAGGAGAAGTGAATGTCCCTCTGTTTGAAGTATAAACTCCAAAGCACTCAATAATGATAGTTTAAGGGGTACATAAGTAGCGCACAGGGATTAATTTAATGTGAATAAAAAGGTAACACTGAAACACATCGACAGAGCTGTGAAGGGCCCAGGAATGAAACAGAAGAGCAGGCTGCAGGCCTGGACTGAGGAGCTTTGGCAAAGCTGTTTGTGGGACTGCAGGTAAGAGCTGAGGGGTCCAGGATGGAAAGAGCAGGGGGAGGAGTGCTCCAGCCAAGACTGCATTTCCTTGACACAGCTTATGTACAAAACATTTCCACAGTACCTGATGGCAGTGCTGCAAAGGGGGGGTAGAAGGGAGAATTTTCAAGATGCATGTTTTTATCATCTCCTAAGTAGGGCATCAAACTTGCATATGTTGATTTGTGTGAGTTTATGCAAATTTTAAATAGTCCATTACCTAACTTTGAGGCTGGGCTGGAAAAAAAAAAACTTTTTATAAAACCAATCTTCCCTCCCCTGTTCGCTGGAGTTGCCCTTAATACAAGCTTGCCCTAGTTGGCCTCTGGTTTCCCCTGAGGAAGTGTGTCTTTTGATTTCTCAGCTGCAAGAAAATAAGGCCCCCGGAGGGGACTTTATCCCCTGGAGCTTTTGAAGCCCAATGCTATTTAGTGGTTAGATGGGCTAGCGCATCTTTTCACGTCCAT
This sequence comes from Sphenodon punctatus, assembly GCA_003113815.1. Lineage (NCBI taxonomy): Eukaryota > Metazoa > Chordata > Lepidosauria > Sphenodontia > Sphenodontidae > Sphenodon > Sphenodon punctatus. Next base: position 584,527 of record QEPC01015714.1, on the reverse strand, counting down.
CAATGAAACTGGACATTTGCTTGAAGTGTGGCACAAAAGTATCCTCATCGCAATATTTAAAAAAGGATAACTGAATGAGCTGGCAAATGATCATCCCATCAGCCTTCTAGTTGTAATTGGTAAACTCTATGCAGCCTTTTTACTTAAACTCCAGCAATGGGTTTCAGAGAACAATGTTCTTGGCCAGGAACAAGCCAGGTTCACCAAGGGAGTAGCAACTGTTGATCATATATTTCTTTTTAATCAGGTAATTTCCAAATATGCCAGATTAAGGAAAAAACCTTCTTTATTTGCTGCCTTTGTTGACCTTGTCTGCTTTCGATTTTATCAATCGTGAATGCCTTTGGTGGAAACTATCACAAATGAATATCGATTGCAGACTTCTCCTTTTGTTAATAGCTCTTCATCAGAGAACTACTTTTCAGGTTCGGGCGGGGACCCAGGGCCAATTGACCAGTTCTATTCCCTTTTCTTGGTGTTTGGCAAGGTTGTCTATTGCCCCTTTGTTATTTTCATTTACATGAGTGGTGTACTCCCTTTCTTCCAGGATTCACCTCACCACCCAATAATGCTCAGCCACACTCTGATATCAGCATTACCTTTATGCAGATGACACAATATTGTTATCTCAGATTTTAATTGGAATGAGACGTCTTCTGCTTAAGTTTTGTGATTTTTGTAGACTGAAGGATCTTGAAATAAATTAGGCCCTTTTTACACAGACACTCTAACACCCATAAAACGGGTGTTACATTTTATTATACATGTTGCAGGGCACCACTGCAGCCAATCACCATGGGCCCTGTGCACACATGATACCTCCACCCAGTTCCTCTGAGAGGAGATGAGTGTTGGTCGGTGGGTGGGGAGCATTTCCCTGGGTGGAGATGGGTGGGGGCATCTGTGTAAATTTTTTTGTAAATTTTTGTCCTCCCTGTTTTTGTAAGGGTTTTTTATGATTGTTTTAATATTTTTTAAATTGTTTTAATTAAAAGTTGTTAGCCACCCTGAGCTGTTTGCAGGAGGGGCGGGATATAAATATATTAAATAAATAAATTAAATAAATACCATTTTCGGTGGGTGTTGGTGAGTGTTTGCTCCTGGCCAACACCCATCTCCACCCACACCCACCCACAGAGCAACCGGCAGTGGCATCCGTGGGTGGAGATGGGTGTTGGCCGGGAGCAAAGTCACCAACACCCACTGAAAGTGGTGTTTACACAGACGCCCCCACCCAGGAAATGCTCCCCACCCACCGGCCAACACCCATCTCCAACCAGAGGAACTGGGTGGAGGCATCATGTGTGCACAGGGCCCATGGTGATTGGCTGCAGTGGTGCCCTGCAACATGTATAATAAAATGTAACACCCATTTTATGGGTGTTAGAGTGTCTGTGTAAAAAGGGCCTATGTCCAAAATTATGGTCTTTGGAAGGATACCTATCCAGCATAAATGGCAAATGAATGAGCATAGCATCAAACCAATTTGGGAATATAAATATTTAGGGGTTTATTTCCTTCAATTATCTCCAAGACAGTGTCCTCCACAGTGAGAGATATTCTGAGTTTTTTCTATTCTAAGGGAGGCAGGCAGACTTTGCTTACCTGCAATAGGAATCTTTAAACCTAAGGCAATCTCTCAGCTACTGTATGGCTCACAGGATTGCAGAGTGACTTTGCTCTACAAACTGGAATCTATTCCGAATAATTTTATTAGAACTATCCTGGGGGTTCCTGGGGTACCCCTCTGGCTTTTCTTAGGGTTGAAGTGGGTCTCCTCCCCACAATAGCTTCTTTGTTGCAACGGATCATTCTTAAATACTGGCTGTGTGACATTCACTCTCTCCTCTGGATAACTTCCACATCAGGGCACTTTTGTTGGCTCCTGCTGGTCCTTGGGTGCAGGGGGTGGAAAATCTATTCTTCTCTTTAGGTTTTTCAAGGGAGTACCTTCTTTCTCTTTCTTTCCATACAGCCTTATACCAAATCAGACAATGTATAGCAGATCCAGAAAAGCAACTTCTCCTTGCTGTGATCTCTGCTCAAAAGATCTCATTGCTATATCCATCTCTTAATGGTGATTATACAGCTGCTGCATATTTGGGCTTTTTGACTCTGTAAATATAGGAGGGTCTTTACTTTAGGCCATTTTAATGTAATGGAAGGTCATTGGAAGGGTGCTCCCTATAATCAACGATTTTGCTATTGTGATCTCAAAGCAATAGAGACTATCTGGCCCATACATTACTTGATTGCGATTTGTATTCAGACCCTCATTCTAGGTTTTTGGCTCCAATCATGGATATCCCCCCTTGCTCTCAATCCTCTGTTGGTTTATCTGCTCTGGGGCAAGGATATCTTTGTCTCCATTCAGGTGGCAACATTTTTGGTGGCTGCTATTAAGATCAGGACTGATGTATCATCTACTTCCTGAATGGTTTCTGCTTTTTCATCCTGAGCTTTTCGTTTTGTTTTTGTCTTATATTGCTGTATCTGTATTTTAATAACAGTGTAGTGATGGCCTTTGGTTTTATAAAATAAATATTTATTTGCTTAGCCAATCTAAACAATGGAAGGAATCACAAATCCATATAATAACCTCTTTCGTACGTCTAGACTTGAAACCTCACACCTTTCCAGTCTTTGTTTCAAAGCCCAATCACAGTGCTACTCACTTGGGCCTACACTCGCCCATCCCACCAAAGTGAGCTGCAGACTGCATACTTCCCTCCGTCTAACAATAAAGCCACATCCCAGACTTCTCCTCCTGTGTAGTTTCTCTTCTGAGATTGTGTGGATTCTCTCATAGCCCAATACACCAAGGCTGGGCTGGAATTTTTTGTTCTTGTTTTAAAATGAAAAATGATTTTAATTCTTGATCTCCCAACCTCCTTTTCTAGCTTCTACTGCTAGAGCTGGCTACTGTTTTTTAATTCAGCCCCTACTAAGGATTCTGTATGTTACTTGGTAAGCCAGCTAGTTGTTTGTAAGGGGGCCACAACAGTTGTAGCGGTGTGACTGAGTGGCTAAATTTTGCTGCTGTCATGCCAGGAGTTGTCAGGGATCATGGCTGGAGCACATAGAGTAGTCACAAGTTCCTCTGGCTGCAGTTCTATCTTTAATAAGGTAGGCAGCCACCCAGGAATCTGGGGTTGTGGAGCAAACCTGAGGAAGGGTGTGGCCTGACCAGTATTGGGGAAGGCCATTAGTACTAGCCAGACTGACTCCATAGCAGTGAAATGCAAGCCAGGGGCCCTGAGTGTTCTGCCCTGTACATCTGGGTCTCTTCTCCATTAGCTTCTTTAAAGAAAAATGAAGGAGCAACTTCTCCTCCTCGCTTAATAGTCCATCAATTTAATAAGCAGTAGATAAAATAACAAGATGTCAATGGGGGTTAAGTTTAGAAACTCTCTGGAGGATTTTACTGAGGAGAAAGAGCTTTGAATGATGGAAGTGACATGGAACTCTTGGGACTCCCAAGTATGGCATGATCCAGACCAGGGGGACAGAGACGGAAGTCTCTTTTCAGGCCAAGGAGCAGAAAGGCTTCCTACTAGCAGGGTTGGAGGTCAGCACCAATAAGCAGGGAGACAAAATAGTACCCAATCCCATCTCATCCCAGGTATGATAGTGGCTTCTTCTCTAAGTGCTGCATGTGGACAAGGAATGAAGACAATATGTGTTCCCACCATGCACTTCTTTTTCTAAAAGACTTGGAATGGAAATTGACCTTTCCCCAGTTAGGGCTCCTCAGGTTAAACTCCTAGGGATCAGAGCATTTGAATTGACACAGCTGCCAGCCATAATTTAAGCTCTGGACATCAAAACAGCCAATTTCTCCTCCACCCTGGAGGCTAATCCAGCTGCAGCTGCTTTGGAGGACAATCTGGCCCATGTGGAAACTGGGAGGCATTTCGTTAGTTGCTCCAGCCACCACAGCTGGCTGCATCAGTTAGCCAATCACATGTAAGTTAGGGGGGCCCAGGGTGGAAGGGAGAGTGTTAAGGCTCATTAAAGGTAACTAATTGCAACCTTGTGAAGGAGGGCAGAAGGGGGGGAGGGAAAGGGGAAGAAAGAATGAAGAAGGGTGATTTCCAGCAGGAGATTTTTTAACTTTGGAAAAATGCGTAAAACATAGGCCTGGTTTGTGTCAGAAAAAGGAAAAATCATTTACGATGCTCTGCTTGCTTTTATTGTCAGTGAAGTAAATAGGGTGCTTGCCTGAGCACAGAGGCAAAGGGGCACTGAGGCAGGAACCCACAGGAAGCAAGTCATGAGAACAGTTTATGTGGAGCAGGTGAGAGAAAAGTCAAACCCCATGATATCACCAATGATTCCTTTTGCCTTGCAAAGGGTCAGGCTAACCCTGTCTCTGCTGAACCCAACTCTCCTGTTTTCCAGCTGCGTTTTGGCCTCAAAGGTCTCTCTCTCTCTCCATTTAGCCTTGGGAAGTGAATTGACCTGAAGGTCTGAAAGGGAATGCAATGAATGGAGGACAAGTTCAGTAGGGAGATGCAACATGTTTGCTGATGCAGCCAGAATCTGGAATATCAATGCAGAAGGCACATGGAGGATCCTCGGGAAGTAGGGTGAAAGTTTCCATCTAGAAGTCATAAGACACATCTCCTGGATCTGAAATAGCGATTAAGGATTCTTCCTCGTAGGAAACATACAATGGAACCATTCAGCTGCAAGAACACTGCCAGAGCCCCATCCCTATCATGCACATACGTTTATGAAGCCTGATCTCCCCTGAGGGAATAGTTTATCTTAAAGAGCAATCACTTTTCCTCTGTCAAAGGGAGAGGCTGAGGGTGTTCACAACCATGCAGGTCCATCCATCAGCCATGTACCCTAATGCAGTTTTGAAGGCGGGATGGGTGTGTTAGGAATTTACCCGGTTTCCCTCCCAAGCACAATTCCCAATCGGGATCTTGGTCACCCCACACCACGAATGAAACAGTTTAATTGGATTCCCAGGTGGTGGGAGAAACTGCTAAGGCATATGATATGAGACAAATTCCTAACAGGTGGGTGCATGCTCCCAGGACCCACACAGCACCCACTCATGACCACGCACAGGGCATCAGAGAAAAAGTCAGATTGGCCCCGTGTAGGGGAAGGCAAGAAAGTGTGTGGGGAGAGGTACCCACGTATCCCCTGCCCATGTGAACCGGGAGGCACGTCCATTTCAGTGGACAGGGTTCTCTACTGGTCACCTCCCTGGTCCCACGCACAGCCCTGCTAGGAGCTCTTTCGGGAACCCTTAAGAGATGCGTGTGAAATACAACACTGGCGTGGCTCAAAGCACAAGCCTCCCTCATAACACATGAGAGAAGAGCTAACAACATGGAGGATAGCTCTTGGACAGCAGCTTCCTGCATGTCCCCCCACAGTATGCACTTCCATTGTAGCCCAGGACTGCCAGCAGCTGCACCACCTCCTGGCAGGAAGCGGTTCCTGACTGCTGCAGCTTCATGTTTCTATGGTGTCCATGACTGTGTGTCATGGCAGTGGGTGAGCAGTTGGGTGGGGCTTAAGGTGGGGGGTGTTGCTGAGGGGGAGGAAGGGAGAATGACTACGCGTATGAATTGTTTGCACAGCTGGTCCATGGTGGCAGGAGTGCATAGAGGCCACCCTGGGAGCCACCTGTTAGAATCACTCCCCACGCACTCCATGTGTGTGGGTGCTTTGTGGCTGTTCCACCCAGCAGACACGGACACACACTTCTCCAGCCGCGCTCGTCTAAAAACACCCTCTGAGCAGGTCTCACTTTCTCGTCACTGAACCTATATCCAGGGAATAGAACTGAAGCAAAAAATCATCCCTTCTGTAGTGGGTGTTCGGTGGAAGATTCATATGAGGGAGAGAAGCAGTTAAACCAGATGATTAGCGTCCCATCAGCCAGCCCAATGCTAAGTCTATTTAGAAGCTGGGGAAAGTATCTTGGTTTCCATCAGTGTAACAGTCAAACGTGATTCTAAAGCCAAACAAAAACAACCCCCCAAAAAGATGTTATCGTTTCCCTAATTTTCACCAGATGGGATTTCACTGGAGCAAGGCATCCCGGCTCACCAGGCCTTCTTTAATTCAGCAAGAAACAAGAGCATGCAGAATCTAATGTGGAACAGATGCCTCAGTCCTTATCAGATCTTGGCAGGGATTGGAAACGGACGTGTTTCTGATGAGGATATTTTGGGGGATCAGCTGTGATAACAAATGGCAGTGGGTAAGGGAGTCCTGGGATAATGTGGGGCCTTCCTCCAGCCACAACATGCTTTGGTGCCATGTAATACTTCCCTTAGCAACCTAGAGCTGCACTAGCTCTCATGCAAAGCCTATGGAGTCATGAGAGTTTAGAGAAGACACCTTGGTTGATCTGCAGTGTGTCATACAGAAGGTTCATGGTGCTGGTCAATGGCATAGCCTCTAGACAATAATTCACTGGTACTAAAAGTACAGTAGGTGGGAGACTGGCTGATGTCTGGCTGCACCTACGTCAGATCCCACACTACCCTAAGGCTTTGAGAGGCTCCTGACCACACAGGATCTTTAACATGAGGCTTCACTTTGTGGAGAGTGCAGCCCATCCCATCACCTGGGATTGAAACTCACCAGAACCTCATCCTATCTTCCTTTTCCAAGACCACAGCTTTCCCCTCAGATTCCCACGGGGCAACCACAGTTACAACACTTCTGCATTCAAGGGTAGAACTACGAATTATGCTACTGAAACTGGGATTCCTTCCAAACTGACAGAGTGCTGGGAAATCCCCATCTGTAATGCCACAGGGTTCATGTGTCAAGATTAAGACGTGGAGCTGTTAACATCTCATTGTTGTGATGCAGAGGGATTTAGTTATCAGCAGCATATCAGAGCTGAGGTTCAAATGATGTCAACAACTGCAGGAGCAAAGCCAGAGAGCTACAAGAGGTATAACTCCGTCCTCATCCCAGGCTTGTCATTGTTTGCTGTTAACAATAATGCTTAGACACTTTCTAGCAATCTGCAGCAAGGGTCACCTTTTTCTGCCGTATCACCAAGTCCCTGGGACCTCGCCAATATTTCACATAAATCTTAATGCTTTCTCTAGCATTTAGTGTTCTTGTAAACCACAGGTGACTCTGCCACTATGGGTATCGACTCATACTGGCGTCCCATGAGGTCCAACCACCCAGCTGTTGGTCTGGACAGTGGTTTTATATGTTTGTCATAGGGAAACGTCTGCTGCTTTCGTCTTTCTTCAAGTTGTAATAGCATGTTCTGTATTTGTTTAGATTGATGTAACTGATGTTTTGTGGAAAGGAAAGTTTTTGGTCACCTCTTGCTAGTACATGCTGTGGAAGACAACTGAACTACTGGTCTCTCTGAGGTCCAGCATGGCTGTCTTTTTCAGCCTGGAAATAGGGTTCTTTTCCTCATTTACAAAGCACAGTAAAAAATGCTGCTACACCTTGCAAAAGGCCTACAGTTAGCTCTTTGGAAGAGGCATCTTCTGACAATACAGTGGGCTCAGTTAATATTAAAATCTTGGTGATCACTGTTTTCAACTCTTCCAGTGAATGTATGTGCTAGAGCTGAAAGGGCTCAGCCAGATAAACCATCAGATTTGCAGTACCGGAACTGCCTCTCACATTTTGGGCTTCACAAAGTCCCCAAACGGGCACCCATATTGCTTAACTGGGGCATGGTGGCACTGGCAATCCAGACACCAGAGGCCTGCCATGGCCTAGACCTGCTAGATGGATGCATGTGCAGGCCCCAGTGAGGCACATGTGTACCCAGATGACCTGTGCATGTATATATGTGCTCGGGCATCAGCCGCTGAATGCACGCATATGCCCAGCTATCTGGCCTAGGCCTTAGGAGGTGTCTACTGCCTGGACCCCCCAACACCACTTTGCCATGCTGTCCCCAATGGTAAGCGGGTATTTGGGGGGGGGGATTTTACAGCAATTTTGTACCCTGATTACCTGTATACCTGGGTGGATATTTGGGGTACAAAATCACACCCTATCTCAGTTCTAATGTCTGTCTGTTCTCAGATATAGCCATTGCCACAAAATTCCTTTAAAAGCTCATTTGTCACAGACAGATGTGGAAGGAATTTTGCCAGTTTTATGTCAGGCACCTAGATGCCCTATCTGAGATCCGAAAACTCCACTGTTGTATTTGCTGTACCTACACATTGTAAGAGACAGATTCTGCCTCAAACTGCTTATTATCTTAAGCCTAGACACTGCAGACACTTAGCTATGGACTAACTTCATCCCCTGTGAATAATGCTGTTAAAGTCAATGGAAGAGCCACAATGTAAAGGTAAGTGCAGATGTTTTTTGGGCTGGGGACTAAATAGTGTAAACTTCATGCTGTGGTTGATTATTTCCGTTATTGTTTTAATTTGATCTGGATTAGAAATTAAACCGACTTTGCTTGGCTCATGTCCACAACAGTTAACGTTTGTCAGATCTGCTCTCAGAAAAACCCAGTTCCATCTTTCTTTGTAATCTTTAGGTTTCCAGCCCGACTAAGAACATAATTTATTATGACTTCATCCCTTCTTAGTCCCTTTGAGATCTGGACAATTTCTCTTTGAAACTCCTTGGGAGGAGACATAGTGCCGCACAGTTTTGTTTTACACTGACCGACCAAGTTTGTCTAGTGTGCTGTGGCTGCTCTATGCCGTGCTCTTTGATGCATCTGGTTGTGGAATGGGCATTCCAAGTGCCAGGAAATTCTGGTGCCATCAAAGAATGAGTGCCCCTCCTCTTAGGATACTTCCCTTCCTTGCTTGCTGCTGGCAGGGATACAGCGAGAGGCTATCCACAATGCTCCTATGCTGCACTGATCTCTTGATGCAGTTTTGGCTTTAAGGGGCTGTTAGCTAGTGGCCATTACAGCAGCCTTCATTCTGCTTTCACTTATACTGAAGGGACTTGCTTGACTCATGAGGGCATAAGGATCAGATGGAGAGCAAAGATGAGATTTACTGCATCTCTACCCAGACACTGACTTGTGCTGCTTGCAGTTCAGCTGGACACCCAGCTCTGATCCAGAATATCCACAAATAGTGTATTACTATTTAACAGTCGCTGGCACACAGCTTAACTCACTGAGTTTTACCTGCCAAAAGGCATGTCTTGCACCCAATACAAAGGATATTTTACTTCTGGGAGCTTAGCTGCTGCTACTACTTCAACAGTTTTCACTGGATAATGTTCACATTTTATGACTTTACTTAAATTATGGGGATTAATGCATTGCCATGTTTTATTTGGCTTTTCAGTTACAAACACTGAATTAACCAAGTCTGAATGCTGTCCTGGGTTTTCCATACTCCCAGCTTTTCCATATTAATATCCAGTTCAGTTTATAGTTTCTCCATTGGCAGATTGAATCACTGGAGTTACTAGCTTAATATGACATTCCACTTCCAGACTTTGCAGTATCATGTGGGGATTCAACTCTGATCCTGTTTGGGTGTGTGGATTCTGTGGAGCTTGCAGCAAACATTTTTGTAATTATCTTCACAGCTTGAAAGGCTTTTTAGCCCTAGCACTGATGGTGCATTTGCATTTATCATTTGGAAACCTTTAATAGTACTATTGCATGTTTTAAAAACAAATTGGAAGTAGCTACCTGCTCTTGGACTGTGTTTCATCATATCTTGAATACAAACTATACTGAACTTAGTTACTCAAACTGTTTCTCCACTTGAATGTATATCATTTCCCAGACACAAAGGAGTTTTGGATGATCTCTTTTATTGGACCCACTGCTATTGGGGAGATTATGCAAGCTTTCAAGCCACAAAGGGCCCTTTCTCAGGCTTGTGATAAATCAGAATTATAGACTGAACAGATGTAGAACAGGTAGATATACAAGAAAGCAAAGACTTGGGAAGGAGCTGTTATTGGAAAAAGAAAAACATTGTTAGTATATTATTTTTATTATTTTGTTAACTATTAGGAATAATAATTAATAAACAATTATTGGTTTTCCTCTAATGGATCCTTCTCATGTTTTTGCCACCTTATATCTACCGGTCCTGCAATTTCTCAGTCTGTAGTTCTTACTTGTTACATGCCCGGTCCAGAAAGCTTGCATATTCTCACCAACAGTACTTGGACCAATAAAGGATCTCATCTGAACCACTTTGTCTTCATCTCTTACATTTGAGACTAACAAGGTAATCAAGGTAGACATTGTTTCCCAGGAATATTATTGCTTTTTGCTGCATTCTCCCAATTCAAATAATACAACTTCTATGTAAGCTAAGCAGCTAGCTTGCCCCTTCAGCTGTCATTTCAGTTCTGTGGCTCAGGTTTCTAAATTTCCAGATACTTTAATATTTCCTCTCCTCCTTGTGGTCTATCACACAAAGTCATGAAGTTTCTTCATCCCTGTTTATGATACCCCAGTAGGCCGTGCATCAGTCCTGCCTTCCTAGGTCCTACTCCTAACAAGGGTTATCACCTCTTCAGGCTACTCCTGGAGACTCCTAATTTTGACCCAGAGTCTCTCTGAATCCTCTATGGCCACCCACAGTAACATAGAAAAATCAGGACTCCCAGGGGGCAACAGGGAGTAGCCATGTCAGAAAAGGAGTGAGACCCAGGGACTTTCCTACCCCTGTGATTTAGCCTGACCCCTAGGGAATGTCATCACACTCCATAAGGGTGAGATTATGTCAGAAAAGGTCAGGCAGTACCTTTGCCCCACCCCCTTTCCCACATGACCCCACTCCCTGTGGAGCATCATCCCTATGGGAATGGGTTTATGTCAGGAAGGGGTGTGGCAGCCCCTTTGCCATGCTTCTGCTGTCATGGCCCTGTCCCCCTCTGGGTGAAAGCCAGGAGGGAGGGGAGGTGGTAACCCTACTCTCATGCTTCTGGTGACCTCTTTCAGCTAGACTTCTTCACACCTCCTCCTCCTCTTCTGCCTGAACCTTTGTGGCACCTGCTTAAAGATGTCTGCCTACAGGCCCACCCAGCCACCTGACAATTGGGGCTCTCAGCTGTGCAGCCTAAGCAAGGACCCAGGCCTACATGCTGGGGGTTTAGATATGCAGCAGAAGTGGGGAATCTCCAGCCTGCAGGCCAGATCTAACCCACGACTGATTTTTAGATGGATGCTGTGAGAGGGGGGTCCTCCAGAACCTCAGGGTGCTTGGAAAGCACTTAGGGATTAGCACGCTCACCCCTTGGCCATGCAAAATTCCACCAACAGGCACAGCACCTGCGTTCAGGGTGCTACTCGGGAATGTGCACACGACACACCGCACCAGCACCAGTGGGGACACCAGTGGGGTCTCTGGTCCTGGCCTCCTTCCTCCCCTCTAGCTAGGCCTACACCACCAGTAGTGCAAGTCGTCCCAACAGGGCTCATAGGAAAAAGCCCATAGTCCCAGTTCTAAGTTCAAGTAAGTATATAAGTCTATACGGTTTTGGGTGGCTCACATCTGCTTCTGGCATCAATCTCCAGTACTCCTCAGCTGTTTGTGGCTTCTGATCCACCTGCAGGTTCTCAAGAGTTACATCCTGCTCCTATGGCCATACTTGGCCAACTGAGCAAAGCCCTTATATAGCTCATGTGCATGCTCACCTCAAGCTTCCTACTGAGCATGCCTGAGGGCTTTGACACAGAGAGCTCTCCAGTCCTCAGCTGAATATGCCTGAGCACTTGGTCTCAGAGAACTCTAAAACCCTTCACTAAGCATGTTCACAGTCTTAGGCCGCTTTTAAATGAGGCACTTAAAAGCTCCTCCTGAGCCCCGTGTTCAGAGAAGTCCCCTTCGCCGCCGCATGGCCGCGACGGGACATTTGTTGTGCCCCAGAAAGGAGGCACAGAACGAGGGCTGCGGCCGGGAGCACGTAGAATGCTGCCCAGCTGGTAAAAATGGGTTGCTGGGGCAACCAGGACCGTGTGCATGCGCGAAGGGCACTGCGCGCCATTACTGATTGGGCTGCCCCTTTTAGGAAGGGCGGTGCCAATTGGGAGCCGCATGAGTCATTCGGCGGCTGAAGATCTTCTGAGCAGCAGCGAGCTCTCTTGCTGCTGAATTAGGCCCGGCGGGGAAAATGAAAGCAGCGCGATGGGCCGCTCAAAGAAGAACCCTGGGGGGCAAAAGAAAAAAGCGGCGGCAATGCGTCGCCGAACCGAGAATGAGAAGCCAGGTGAGATCAGGGAGGGGGCTAGCGAGGAGATACCCTCTAGGGCGGCAATGCTAGCCCGCCTAGCTGCCTGTGAGGCCCGCATCCGGACTCACCCCACCCCTTCAGGGGGAACAGGAGAGGCCTTGAGGCCAGTTTTGGGTTTGAGGGAGGGACCCAGCTCGGGCTTTGAAGCGGGACAGGGGCTGGCCCACATTCAACCCTACATGAGTGATACACAAATTCCCCCCCAACGCAACAGGTATTACGCTGGGGGGATCGGGCACTCCAACCCCCTGCCCGATACAGAGAGGGTGGTGGCACAACAGGCCCCCCTCCATATCGGGCAAATCCACAATTAAGAAATAGGAGGGAAGGGGAGGGAGACCTCTACCCCCCACAGCATGAAAGACAGCCAGTGCCCACTGGCCGTACAACAGGGGTGACAGCTCCTAGGGGCATGGGCCCGATCATGGAGGCCCTGTATACGGTGGATCTGCCCCCTCCTCATACTATCAACCCCCAACCAACCACATCGGGAATAGGTGAGTCCAGCTATGGGCCGGGGGGGGGGGAGCGGTTTGACCCATCGTGGCAGGCTGGGTACCCAAGTGAGCAGGCTCCCAACCCACAAGACAGAACAACAAGGTGGTAAGTGGCTGACCAACAGGGTGTGCCAGGGCTAGGCGAATATCGGTGCCAGAGAGGTATTAGTGCTGTTCCAGCCGCCCTAGGAGCGGCGCCAGCACCTGGCACTTCCTTTGCCGAGCAAAGGGAGTCCAGGATGTTAGTTCACTCTGCAGGTGATGAACCACCGGTGAGCAGAAGGCGCTTGCAGGAGCCAGAGAGTCATGATGAACAGGGCGATGCGGAGATGTGGAGGAGAATTTGAACATTGGAAAGGGAGCTGGATCAAGGAGTACAGAGCCGTGCAGGGGCCCAAGAGGCGCGAGACACCCAGGGACGGGCAATCCACAGAGCAATGGAATATGGTGAGCCTCGCGAAGGGGACAACAGGGGGATCAGAGAGGAAGTGACAACAGGTAACAGCCAGATAGGGCAGAGGGACATAATCCCTCAACCAGTCAGGGCGATGGGTACTCAGGCCGACTCTCTCACTAGCACATTGGGGGACCGGGCAGCAGTAACCACAGCAGGTGGTTCATCACCAGAAATTCATCACCAGCAGTCCACCCCACAACTCATCATGGTTAATGGTGCATGGGTGTGGGTTATCCCAGCAACAGGCCCAAATATAGGGCAAGGGGCCCCTTCCACAACAGTAGCAAGTGACCTATTGGCAGGAGCAGCGCTGCCCAGAGACCCCTTTCCCTCAATCCAAGGTGCAATTACTCCCCCGACAACAGAAGTTTTAGAAACACCAAGGGTGACTCGTCCTCCCGGGGGGGGTGGGTCATACCCAGCGTAGCAGCCCCATTTGGTAATCACTTGCCGCAAGGTACGAAAGATAAGATATGTCGGGGTGAGTACATCGATCTCTTTGCACTTTTGTTCAGTGACCCCATTGTGGATCACTTGGAGCTTGGGGAATCCAAAGAAAAGAAAAAAAAATTCATCATCCAAAAGCTGATCGTAACTGGGATAATTGGGCATCGGCATATGTGGTCTATATGGGTGTCCTAATGGCAAGCCAATCCTGGGCGTGGTTTGGAGTTACATAAATACGCGGACATTGTCCGCAGGGCACATGGTACTGGACCCCCCGGTGCTTGGCTTCGCTATGACGAGGCATTTCGCCATAGGGCGGCCAATATGCCTGGGCTACCATGGGACAAGCACGTACTGGATTTGTGGCTCGAATGCATGATTGATGCCACTAACGCACCCCGGGCAGATAGTGGGCACCCTTTAGTGTGGGGAGGCGTCACCCCAGCTAATGAGCCATTTCAAAGTGACATCTGAAATGGGGGACAAGGAACACCCGGCCCTTGCTGGGAATATAATAAAGTGGGCCAGTGCAATCGGAGCAACTGTAGGTTTCGACACACATGCTCTATTTGCGGGGGGGGGGGGCACTCGGCAAACAATTGCTACCGTCCTAAGCAAAGGAATAACCGAGCCTGATTCAACCAAGGATCAGGAAATGGAAAAGGGGGCCAGGGAGCACCATCAGTACCCCGCCAAGGAAAGGGGACCGACACCAGTTCTAATTAATAACCTGGACAGAGCATTAAGGCTCTACCCTGACAGGTCGGAGGTCCAGTATGTGATAGAAGGTTTTAAGTAGGGATTCGTCATTCCAGCTGGCCCGGTCCCTCAGTGCAAGGCAGTCCGTAATTTGAAATCAATAGAAGGGCGTGAGGATTTAGTGAGAGAAAAAATCCGGAGGGAAGTAACAGAGGGGCGTGTGGCAGGCCCCTTTAAATACCCCCCTCTCAACAACATGGTCGTATCACCCCTGGGCATCGTCCCCAAGAAAACACCGGGGGAATTTCGGATGATACATCATCTGTCCCACCCCTGGGGTTTTTCGGTGAATGATTCCATACCCAAAGAACTGTCAACTATTAAGTACGCTTCTTTTGATGAAGCAGTAAAAAAAGCTAGGGAAATGGGTCCGGTGCACTCATGGCAAAATGCGATGTAAAATCGGCATTCTGCCTGCTACCGGTTCACCCTAGTAGTTTCCATCTATTGGGTTTTTATTTTGAGGGCAAATATTATTATGATCGAGCCATGCCCATGGGGTGCTCCATATCCTGCTCTGTGTTTGAAAGCTTTAGTTCACTCGTAGAGTGGATATTTAGGCAACGACTTCAAGAAGGTGAGGTAACAAAATATTTAGATCACTTCTTAATAATATGCCCTCCGTCTGTTCCAGGACTTGGTGGCAGAGCTCGGTGTTCCTTTGGCACCTGAAAAGACAGAGGGCCCAGACACGTCGATCACCTACCTAGGAATAGAATTGGACACCAAAGCTAATCAGTCAAGATTGCCCATACAAAAAATGGAGAATCTGAAACAAAAAATTAAAGAGTGCCTGGCAGCTCGAAAAATTACAGTACGTGCCTTGCAGTTAATAGGTAGCCTCAACTTTGCATGCTGCGTAGTGGCGCCGGGTAGAGCCTTCCTGTCCAGGCTGTATAACAAACTAAGTGGCCACATACAGCCCCATTATAGGATTAGGGTCACCAGCGAAATGAAGCAGGACTTAGGTATATGGCTGGGCTTCCTGGAAGGGTACAATGGAGTGAGCTTCTGGAGGGACCAAATGCTGCTGAAGTCCGAACTACAGGTTCATTTGGATGCAGCAGGAGGGGCTGGATTTGGAGTTTATTTCCGAACACACTGGTGTGCAGCGCCATGGCCCAAAGGGTGGCATGAAAGTGAGGTAGTCAGAGATCTAACATTCCTGGAGCTATTCCCAATAGTGGTTTCCGTCCTACTCTGGGCACCGCACTTTGCCAACAGCACCATACTTTTTTGGTGCGATAATATGGCCGTTGTACATGTAGTGAACACCCTGTCCTCACGCTCTCCAAGGGTTATGTCACTGGTGCGGACATTAGTTAGTGCATGTCTGAAAGATAACATCTTGTTTACTGCACAGCATGTAACAGGAATTGACAACGGCATAGCTGACGCCCTTTCTTGGTTTCAGATCAAAAGATTCCGGAAAATGGCTCCGGAAGCCAGAGAAGTACCAGACCTCCTACCACCAGGGGTGTGGAACCTTGGGAGTTAGAGATGCAGGCTATCATACAGGGATCCCTGGTGCCCAGAACACAGGCCGCATACGGTAGGGCCTTCCATGAATTCCAGCTATTTAGGGTTTACAATGGATGGGGAATTGGCTTCCCGATAAGGGAGCCAGAAGTGATTCAGTTTGCAATGCACCTGCACAGAAAGGGTTTGACCTGGAGCACTATAGCAGGAAAGGTAGCGGCACTATCATTTATCAGTAGACTGAAAGACTTCCCACCCCCTGACAAAGGCTTCTACCTGAAGTGCATGTACGAAAGTTGGGCTAGGGCTCAACCAGCCACTCCCAGACTCAGGGCACCTATAGCCACCCCTGCCTTGGTCCAATTAAGTCAGACATTAAAAACAATATGTCAACGCCTTCAAGGCGCAGTTGTTTACTACGGCGTACATCGTAACCTATTTCGGAGGGTTTAGGATTAGTGTGGTGGAGTTAATTTAATAATAAAAATCAAACCGGGCCTACAGACAATAAAAAGCTGGCTCCCAGGTGTCCAGATCGTATGGACCAGTTTCATACCCCACATTAGGTGGGAAACAGCATTAAAACCCGCACGAGTAGATAAGGCCAGAAGGAACATTAGCCGGGAAATAGTGAAATGGGTGGCTAATTTAGGGGGAACTACTATTAAACATCCCAATATAGTTAGGGGAAGGACAGACTTGTTCCGTGATTATGGGGTACATCTTTCAATGGCAGGGAACAAATTTTATTTGGCTGCATTGGCAGAGCATCCGAGAGGATTGCAGTAATAGAAGCGGTGGGGGTCGGGGGAATACAGTTGTTTTCCCCCTTTGTGGCGGGGATCCAGTGTGCTATAGTAGGCTAAATAGGATAGGAATAGTATAGGAAGAGTCATCTCCTTAAGAGATGGGGGTGTGATAACCAGAGTGATGCGCGCACAGCACATGCTGGGGTCATGACCCCTGGGAGGAGTGTCGCAATGATATCAGAAAGGACATGCGCTGTCCGCTGGCATGCGAACACCAACCTCCTTACTTACGCCCAAAGCTGGGCTTACCCCTTTTTGGCCAGAGCCAGGGTGCTGTCAAAAAGGTGAGGTTGACTGTTAAGGATGATGACGCTGGAGGACACATCCACGTCGGCATCAAAGTTAATAAGTTTATTAGCATAGCGTACTGGATTCAAAATTGCAGGTGCAATTACCCACCGGCCTCTTGAATTGAGTTGATAAAGGAGTGTGGCCATTTTTATACCAAACAATGTCTCTGTGTCTCATTGGGGTGCGTCGACCAAAGTCACGTGGGGAGTGTTTACATGCTCCCCGCACAGCCGGAAGTGACGTGCTCCCCGTTGTTGGCAGCGGCAGTGGCTGGAAACGTGGGACTTTGAAGAGGTGCATTGTGAAAGCCTCACTTTTCAGGCTTTCACAATACACCTCTTCAAAGCCCCGCATCTCCAGCTGCCGCTGCCGACAACAGGAAGCACGTCACTTACCCTCAAGCACTGAAAGAGTGAAGGGAGCAGAGATTAATTGATTTATTTTGAGATATTCGAGATGAGGGCATGCACTCAAGGATGATGGATCCTCCCCTTTCTTCCCCCATCCCGAGCACACCCTTTTCGTACCACCATCCTCAACTCTTATCCCACCACTAAGCTTGTACTGATTTTCAAAGTGGCTCAGACGTGGGGAAAAATTCCCCATCCCTGCTCTAGAGACTGTGGCGCACTCCAACCCATTTCACTGTGCCACTGACACTTGATTGCATTTTCCAATCTGAAATTCATATTCTAAAGAAATCTGATAATAGAAGCTGCACATTCAAGGAGATTGGCATCACTGCTTGCTTAGGCCTGGAACAGATCAACCTTTTGATCTTTGTGGAGACTATCTAGTTTCAGACTGGAGCATAGAGATTCAAGTTCCAATATATTTTTCCCCCCAGTCTCTATGCTCCAATCTGAAAGTTCCCCCACCCCTGCACAGTACTATCTGGTGCACACACAGTAAACAAAATAATTTTTTTCACATGATGCACAAGATGGTGCTGCCCTAGGGCTGGGGACCAATCCAGATCGCCATCAGAATGTAGACCAGATCATAGCTGGACTCCATTCTGATGGACCCAAATTGGGGTGATCAGATCCACTGGGGATGGAATCTTTCTGGAAACTTCACTTCATCCTCATCACTGCATTATTTGCCCACAAGAACATGAATGCTCTTGGTTGCTGCTTTAGAATGCACTTTTGAAAAATCATTATTTCTGTTGTATTTGAGGCATATTTGACAAAATCCTGGGTAATTTCTTGGCTCATGTTTTCAGCCATATCTACTGTATGGGGAGTTTGGCCTTCTGGAAAGCCTCTTCTCCTTCTTTTGCTTCTTACTTTGGGTGCCCCTTATCTGTAGTTTTATAGTGATGATGGGTGATTTCAGACGTAACGGGGCCCGTTGGCCCCGTACCAAAATCACCCTGTTCATTCCCCGCCGGGGTCACCCTGGCACTCTGCAACAGATGTGCCGGGGGGATCCCGGCGGGGAATCTGGGAGGGGGCGGGGCCGCGCGGCGCAACATGCGGCCGCACGGCCCCGCCCCCTCCACACTCCCGCTGCCCGCCCTTTGGGGAGACGGGCAGGCGGCGGGGCCAATGAGGCCGCCGCGTCCGGCCGACCGCGCCACGGCCCGGGATCCCGCCGGTGATCCCGGGCCGTGGCGAGCGGCCAGATGTGACTTTTCGTTGATCATGGGTGGGGATATCTTTCACCACGCGTCCACGGGAATTGGTTCGGCTAGCCCGGGAAGCGTGGTTGGAATTGGCCCCGCGCGGGTGTTCACCGTGGTGAACATCTGGCGGCCGCGAACAGACGTTCACGCCGCCTTGGCCCCGCCGCGGGGTTCACCGTGGTTCACTGTGGTTCAGCGTGATCCCGTCACGTCTGAAATCACCTGATGATGATGATGATGATGATGGAGTAATGCTGCGCAAGGTCAGATGGAGTCCACATCTGAATTTCACTGACTTTGCAAATGATAATGAAGGTTAGAGATGGGAGCCAGTCAGAAATTTCAACCCAGGGGTTACTCCAGTGACCAATCCCCTGTTACTCTAAAGGCTCCAAAATGCAAAACCTAGGATATGAATGGGAAACAGTTCAGCTGGAATGAAATGATCATGGATAGGATCCTTTGGAGTCCCTGCCTTTTGTCCGTTTTAGCATGTTGCTGGGCAGGGGGATAGCAGGGTTGGAATGGGGCCTGGTGCAGAAGATGAAATGGGGTCCCCCTCCCAGTGACAGGGATGCAGTGCAGCAGGAAGCATTGACCCCCCCAGTCTCCTGGGTTCCAGTACAGCTGCAGCACCTGAACCTTGTTGCTGGGCAGCAGCAGCAGCAGCAGCTTATTAAT
This sequence comes from Sphenodon punctatus, assembly GCA_003113815.1. Taxonomy (NCBI): domain Eukaryota; kingdom Metazoa; phylum Chordata; class Lepidosauria; order Sphenodontia; family Sphenodontidae; genus Sphenodon; species Sphenodon punctatus. The sequence goes on along the minus strand of QEPC01015714.1, from coordinate 565,276 downwards.
TGCATTGCCCTCTGCAAGAGAATTCATAGTCAAGTGATGTTGCAAGATCATTACCAACTACTGTGCTTTAAACGGTTTTTATTATTATTTGTAGGATGGTAGCACCCACCCCTAAGGCTCCATTGTACTAGACACTGTAAAAACACCTAGTGAGAGAGAGAGTCTCTTCCTCAAAGATCTTGCAGGACAACACACAAGGGAAATAGGACAATCTCTATTTCACAAATAGGATCTGAGGCACAGGAAGATTAAGCGATTCACCCTTGGTGAGCCCAAGCCAGAGTTGAGAACCAAATTCATTTCTGCTGAGTTCTAGCATTGTGCGTTAACTACCCTTTTTCACTAAGCATGCAATTTGGAGGGAATGTTCCTGGTGTGATTTTTCAGCACTCCAGGGTACTTTGCTCAGGTTGCCCACACATCAGTAACATTTCCAAACAAGCTGGCTTTTGCATGCAGTGAATCCTGGGAGGGGCAGAGCCATTTGCCTCCTAGTGGCAAGATTGGTAGCGAGCCCAATTCCTTCTGCAGAGATTTCCTGGTGAATCCTGCAGAGAGGCTCCTCTCTGTCTCCCACTCACTTTTCTGGGAACACCGCATGCGTCTTTATCTCAGACAAGCAGCACCTGCAAGCTGTGTTTATAGATTCTTATAACTTCCTCACCTCTCTGGGACTCCTATGGCTTATGTTAAGTCTGAATTAGTGAGTGGTATCCCAGCATACACCCCAGAGGGCACAGCAACTTTGGAAGACACGGAGAAAAGTTGTCTGCATGCTTCTTGCCCTGGACTGGAGGCACAAGGCATTAATTTGCCCTGTGCTGCCTGCGAGATCCATGCCTAGGAGCGAAAGGGTAAATAAGCAGACTCCCAAATTATCACAGAGATGGGAGCCCCCACCCCCTGCTGTAGGGGTTTGTGGTTTGCCTGTAAATTGCAGCAGAATTGCCTTTTAATGGAGATGATTTCCATCAGCCTAATACTCTGCAATTACATTCTGGGAGGATATCAGAGTAGGACTTGTCCCAACAGACTTCAAACTGCTGCTTCTGCTGTATGGATTAGAAAGTCAAAACCAGGATAATCTCACTGGAGGAGATGGGTGCCTCTCCTGGGACCTCTCCCCTACCCAATAAAGGTGATTGAAAGGCAGCCAAAGGGACTGTACTCAGTTCCTTCCACAGTTTAGTAGCATACAGGAATAAATCCACCTGGCTCTTGGAATACTCTCTCGCATACACTGTCTTGTGTCTTCCTGTCTGGGGTGTTCTCCCGACAGCTAATGTCTGTGTGTGTGGCATAGGATAAACAGGACTTCTGCAAGGAAGGCACATAAATCCTAAGCAAAGAACATAAGCTGAATAACAACAGCTTCTGTTTCCACGGCACTCGGTTAGAAGGATGCCAAGACAGGCATCCAAGCCACGTTGGGCAAACAGGTTTGGGGAAGTAAGAACTCCAGACGGTTGCCAGAACACAGAGCAGGAAACATTTGACTAACTCACCTCCAAACTGGACAAGGTGGAAACCAGATGAACTACAATTTGGGAGGGAAGTCTTTCTTGTGGTATCAGCAGTCTAAGGAGACAGGATGTACCAGAAAGCTTACTGTAGCTCATGCCACCCAAGTCTACTGTATTGCCAGTTTAAGAGCTTCTCTACTGCTCAACTGGTTGTAATAAGGGGTCTACTGCATGGTTCCACTTCAAAGATCTTGTAGAAACCAGCAGGGGAGAAGTGGGAAGGTTGCACTGGACCTGTCCATGGGCAGGGCTAGAAGTAATGGAGTCAAGTTACATGAAGGTAGAATTCAGTTAAATGTCAGGTAAAAACATCCTAACAGTAAGAGCTGTGCGAAAATGGAAAAAGTTGCCTAGGGAGATCATAGGCTCTCCATCCTTGGAGGTTTTCAAAAAGAGGCTAGATGGCCAGATCTCTCAGGGATACCAAAGCTGTCGTTGTTATCCTACATCCATGACCCTCGTTGTCCCTTCCAACTCTTATGTTTCTAGGTCCCCTTCGCCGCTGTAATGGCGGCGATGGGGTATTTGTATAGCCCCCCCCTCTGGGGGATTTGAGGCACGGAGGGGAGCCGCAGCGAATGTGACCACTGGGAGTGGTTTGAACAGGAAGAGCCCTGTTGCTGGGCAGGAAAGCCCTGTTGCTGGGCAGAAAGGCAGAGGGGCGTGCGGGAGAAGCACGTAGCCCTGACGTGAACCCGCCCCTTGTAGGCGGGGCGGTTCACGTGCTACCCGCTGAGCGGGATTCATTCGGCGGCGAGACCAGAGGAAGTCAGCAGCAAGCAGAGGTTGCTGCTGACTCTCTGCTACACGTGGCCTGGTCAAACATGGGCCGAAGCAAGAAGAAGGCAGCGAGGAGCGGTGAAGGAGCTGGGCAAACGGCGGGACGGCTGTCCCGTGCGCAACTAGCGGAACGCCTAGCTGCATGTGAAGCCCTAATGAGGGCTCAGGGCATTCCCCTGCCGGGTGAGATCGGGCCTGAGCGAGGGAACAGCGCCCGGGGTGACGAAGGAGGGATGGACCCCGAGGACACTGAAGTGGCCTTGGGGAGCGGGAACCCCCAACCTCCCGAGAGCTCTCCCCCACGGCAAGAATTGGGAAGGGGGCGTAGGGCTATTAATCCCCCTGCTCGTTATAGGGACAGTGCTGCCAGTTGCACTAGGGGGGGGAGGAGAGGAGTTTGCAGAGGCCTCTGACCCAGATGAAAGAATGTCCCCGCCCCACAGGGAGGGGGACAGCGGGTCCCAAATGAGGGAAGGCATGGGGATTCCCGGAGTATCTGCCCCCCTAGGGCCAGGCAACAATACGGGGGACTGGTGGGCCCCCCCCGGGCCATCGGGAACACAAGGGAATTACCATCTTAGGGATGGCCAGGGCAACCAAGGGCAGACCTCCCAACAACATTCATCATGGGGGCTCGGGGAGGTATCAGTGATCGACCCAATGGGGATACCTGGCTGGGGATTGTACCAGACCAGTAGAGAGCAAGAAGCTGGGCCCAGCCGAGGTTACGCGCCTCCCCCCTTGGGCATAGAAAGCCGGAGGACGGAAAGGGGGCATGGTAATCCCGCCCCAGTATTTATCCCCGCAGGCGATGGGGAGCCGGCGGCCACGAGGCGGCGGTGTGAAGGGGCAACCGGCCGCGAACAACCGGGCGAACGTGAACTCCTCCGCAGGATAGAGGCGCTTGAAAGGGAAGCACAGCAAAGGAGGAGGCAACCCATTCGCGACCCCGAATCATCTGGAAGCGGGGGTGTACCCCCTACTGCAGGTACTAACTTAGGGGTTACACTTTCCATAGAGGAAAGGGGCACCGATGCTGAGGCTCGGGGGGTATGTCTCGAACCTCGGGGTGGAGGCTCCACGGGGCAGAGGGAGATAGACCCATCCCCCAGCACAGGGCCTTTAGTTGAACAGGCCCCTGTAAGTGATACCACTCAGCAGCAAAAAGATACGAACCCACAGTTGAAGATGGTAGAGGGCGAATGGATGTGGGTCATGCTGGCCATCCCCCCAAACATGGGTACAAGGAACCAGGCCCCCCGCAGTAAACCAGCGGAGGAGGGGGGGATGGGAGTCCCCTTACCACGGCAGGAGGGACAGGGACGGATGGGCTGCATACCCAACCGGACCTAAACGCACCCTGCGAAAGGGTTGTCCGCCCACCAGGGGGAGCAATCCCAGAAGTGGCAGCCCCATTTGGGTCACACTTAACGCAGGCAACAAAAGAAAAGATTTGGAAAGGTGAATACATCGATTTATTCGCCCTGATGTTTAGTGATCCAATTGTGGATCACTCTGAGCAGAGTGAGGGAAGGGACAAAGAAAAGTTTCGTCGACCCAAGGCCGACCGAAACTGGGACAATTGGACATCAGCATATGCCATCTATATGGGGGTAATTATGCAAAAGGACCCGGCCCGCGGTTTAGAACTCCACAAGTACGCGGACATTGTGCGTAGGGCACATGGGACCGGACCCCCAGGAGCATGGCTTCGTTATGACGAAGCCTTCCGTCATAGGGCGGCAAATGTTCCAGGGCTCCAATGGGATAAGCATGCTGCCGACCTTTGGCTCGAAAGTATGATTGATGCCACATGCGCCCCGCGGGCAGACAGTGGTCACCCATTAGTGAAAGGGGGGGTTGCCACTGCAAATGAGCCATTTCGTGGCGAAGCGCGAAAGTGGGGACAGGGTACACCAGGGCCTTGCTGGGAATACAACAAAGGCGGGCGTTGTACACGAGTCACTTGCCGATTTCGGCACTTGTGCTCTAACTGCTGGGGGACACATCCAGCAACGGCTTGCCCCCGTCCCCGTCAGAGGGGGTACCGGGGCAGATACGGACAGGGGGGAGGAACCCAACAATCAAAGCAAAATAGCATGGGGGGCCCACGGTCTCAAAAGGGGACCGACGCCAATCCAAACTGAGCGCCTTGAGCAGGCATTGGCCATGCACCCCGACAGGACTGAAGTAGATTATGTAATACGGGGTTTTAGATTTGGTTTCATTATTCCTGCTAGCCCGGTCCAACAACCCAAAGTCACCAAAAATTTAAAATCAGTGGAAGGAAGGGAGGACTTAGTTCAGCAAAAAATTAGGAAAGAAGTTGATGAAGGTAGGGTGGCAGGCCCTTACAATGCCCCCCCCCCTGACTGGTCTAGTTGTCTCCCCCCTAGGAATTGTCCCAAAGAAAACACAAGGGGAATTTCGCTTGATCCACCATTTATCCTATCCACGGGGTGGATCAGTTAACGACGCGATACCTAAGGAACTCACATCCATTAGATACGCGTCGTTCGACGAGGCGGTGGAAAAAGTTAGGGCCATGGGAAAAGGGGCAATTCTCGCGAAGTGTGATATAAAATCAGCATTTCGCCTGCTACCAGTACATCCTAGCAGTTTTCACCTCTTAGGTTTCTGCTTCGAAGGAGCATACTATTATGACAGGGCAATGCCCATGGGGTGCTCCATATCCTGTTCTGCATTTGAGCGATTTAGCTCACTTGTAGAATGGATTTTCCGGCAGCGTGTTAAAACGGTTGAGATGACCAAATATTTGGACGATTTTTTAATAATTGGCCCTCCGAATAACTGGGAATGTGCTCAAGCACTACGGTCCTTCCAAGAGATGGCATGGGAATTAGGGATCCCTTTGGCACCGGAAAAAACGGAGGGACCTAGTACAATTATCACCTATTTGGGAATTGAACTCGACACAAATTTAAAGCTGTCAAGACTTCCAGTAAAAAAATTGGAGGATATAATTAGTAAAGTTAAGGAGACTATAGCAACAAAGAAAATAACAGTGAGAGCACTGCAATCGGTAATTGGCAGTCTCAACTTTGCTTGCCGGGTGATAGCACCAGGAAGAGCTTTCCTCTCCAGACTTTACGGTAAACTGAGAGGTGAACTCCAACCACACTATAGGGTGAGAGTAACTAAGGAGATGAGAGAAGACTTAAATACTTGGCTCCAATTTTTTCAGGAATACAACGGGATCAGCTTTTGGAGAGAGCAGTTGATACTGAGAGCTGATTTACAAGTGCACTCAGACGCAGCAGGGGGTGCGGGTTTTGGGATTTACTTTCAAACACATTGGTGTGCCGCACCATGGCCCCAGGAATGGCATGAGTTGGGAATTACCAGGGACCTGACTTTTTTGGAATTTTTTCCAATTGTATTGGCTGTAAAAATCTGGACACGACACTTCAGAAATCGAACTGTGAGGTTCTGGTGTGACAACATGGCAGTCGTACATGTGGTTAATACCCTGTCATCCCGTTCGCCACGGGTAATGAACCTTGTTCGTGAATTTGTGAGGATGTGTCTGGTTGATAACATACTCTTCTCGGCTCGCCATGTGCCCGGGATTGACAACGGCATAGCCGACGCCCTTTCTCGGTTTCAGATGAACCGATTCCGGGAATTGGCGCCAGGGGCTCAGGAGTGTGCAGACCCGCTCCCACCGGGCACATGGAACATTGGGAAGTAAAGATGCAAAACATCATTCAGGGATCACTTGCCCCCAGAACACAGTCTGCATATAGGAGGGCCTACAGGGAGTTCCAGGAATTTAGAGCACGTCAGGGAATGGGAACTCATCTACCCATAATAGAACAAGAGGTAATTCAATTCGTTATCACATTACATGAAAAAGGTCTAGCAGTCGGTACAATTAAAGGTAAGGTAGCTGCATTAGTTTTTATGAACCGTGTAAACGGATTTCCTTCCCCGGACAAGGGATTTTTCCTCAAGCGAATGTTTGAGAGCTGGGCAAGGTCATCCGTTACCACCACACTGACCAGATCCCCAATAACCACACCTGTGTTGACGAGGCTTATGGGCCTTCTCCCCTCAGTCTGTACGGATACATTCGAAACACAGCTGTTTACCACGGTTTATTTGGTGACATATTTCGGGGGGTTCCGGATCAGTGAGGTAGTACCCGCATCACGTAAGGACCCTTCCGGTCGCGCTCTGGCGTGGCAGGACCTCAATTGGAATGACCGTGGCATTGAACTGCATCTCAGGCAATCAAAAACTGACCAGAGAAAGATGGGAACAAAGATACAATTATACAGGTGTGCGGACAAACGTATATGCCCTGTAGAGCAGCTGAGGAGGTACTGCATCATTCGCCCACCAGTTATGAGGGATTTGTTTGTACACCAGACGGGAGTGGCATTGACATGCTTCCAATTCAACGCAGTGCTGAAAATTGCGCTGCGCAAGGCAGGCTTGCAGCCTCAGGAATTCGGATCCCATTCATTTAGAATAGGGGCGGCCACTACGGCAGCGGCCGCAGGCCTACCTGTTTATGCAATTAAGTCAATAGGTAGATGGAAATCAAAGGCCTACAAAAAATACATACGTCCATATCAGAGTCAGTAATAAACTTTTCTCTCTTTCCTAGGGCCTGCAAGTTACAGAAAAGCAAGAAGGGTGGTATGGATTATTGGGCACAGCATTGTGCACTGGGCCGAGAGAGCGGCCTGTTCAAGCCAATGGGGGTCCCAATTGGGTATTCAGGACAGATATTTGATTAGATGGATAGGAAAAAGGGGCATGTTGTGGACACAGTTGTTAAAAACCTTAGGGGCAATGAGGAATAATCCTAGGCCCCACGTATTAGTAATACATCTTGGGGAAAATGACCTCCCTTTACGAAAAGGGATTAATTTACTAATAAGGGTCAAGGAGGATTTACTTACAATTAAGCGATGGTTCCAAGGGGTTCTTATTGTATGGTCAAGTTTATTGCCAAGGATCCAGTGGAGGGGAGCAGTTAAACCTGGGAAAGTCGATCGAGCCAGGCGAAATGTGAGTAGGGAAATAGGGAAATGGGTACAGGAGATTGGGGGTACAATTATTAAACATAATGGCATAGTCCGACAAAGAGAGGAATTGTTCCGAGAGGATGGTGTACATTTATCCGAGCTAGGAAATGACATTTATCTTCGGGCGTTAGCCCAACACTTGGATGGATTGAATTAAGAGGCATGTGGGAGGCGGGGGAATGACGGTTGTATCCCCCCTTAGTGGCAGGGGTCCAGTATGCAATTGTAGGTTAAATAGGAATTAGGTAGTATAGAATGAGACATCTCCTTAAGAGATGGGGAAATGAGACCCAGCACGAGGCGGGGCGCAGCACGTGCTGGGGTCATGACCCCAGGAGGGGTGCGTTTGAGGCCCGGAAAGGACATGCGCTGTCCGCCGGGCGGAAACCGCTTACCTCCTGGCTCACGCCCAGAGTTGGGCTTGTTCCCCCATTTCGGCCAGAACCTGGTGTTGTCGTTGGGGATAGCTTATTGAGAACGGCACTGACGCTGGAGGGCACATCCACGCCAGTGACCAAGTTAATAAGGTTATTGTTATTAGCTAAGCATACTGGACCCAGAATTGCAGGGCAATTTCCCACCGGCCTCTTGAGATTTTGAATAAAGAATGCGGCCAGCAATTAACCAACATATGTCTCCGTGTCTCATTGGGGTGCGCCGACAAGTGCAATGGAGGGAGGGATATGGTGACAGAAGCCTGCATCTACCTCTTTTGGACTCCTCCATGCTGGTGGCAGTTATGCTGTAGCCTTGAAGAGGGATGGGGAAGAGGGCGTTGTAGCAAATAAATTGGGAAAAGACTCCTGACTGAATTAAATGAAGTGAATGGCATTTAAAGAGAGATCCTGAAGACCAGATTTTGTTCCCTCCCAGTAATCCTGAGTAGACTCACACCAGTTTAAATCTATATTAAAAGAGAACCGAATTTGGCCCGGTGGCTGTGGTGCTGAGCTGACACTGATCAGGTGAAGACATTTAAGCTCCTCTGGAGCTTAAATCAGCACTAAATCAGCAGTGGGCAAAGTTTCCAAGCCCAAGAACTACATACCCAAGTTTTCATGTTGCTGAGAGCCACAAGATACATTACATTGATCACAGCTTCCCCTGGAGATGGGGCAGTGCTGCAGCTTCCCCCTAACTAGGGTGGCCAGATATGTAAATTTTAGAGGACACTTATGAGAAATACAGATTGCAGGGCTGCATCTGGCCATTCTACCCCCAACTCCCCCTCATGTCAAAGTTGCTCTCCAGCAGTCTGGTGGGTTCAGGCAGCAGCAATGGCAATGCAGGGCCTGCTCCCTCTCTCTCACAGCCCCCAGAAGGCGCCAGCAGCAGAAATGGTGGCTCAGCTTCTCTTGCTTCTGAGGGAGCTGCACAGACAGTCATGCCTCCATATAGCCATTTCTGACAAAAGTCACATTGCAGGTGCCCAAGAGCCACATGTGCCACCATTTCCCCACCTCTGCACTAAATGGCTAAAGTGACCACCTCCTCCTGTTCCTCAAAGTGGGTGGTAGGTTTATGAACTGGTGAAGCAAGCATTAGGGAAGATGAAAGGGTGATCTTGAAGTCGGATACTGGAGAGCTGAGTGGTCATTGGGTACTTGTAGCCTATTCAGAATTTAATAGACTGCCAGCATCACTGAACCACAAGGAATCATGCACAGTGCTGACCCATTTAGTCAAAGGCCTTGCACCAGCATGACCTGTTTACTGTACAATACAAGCAAAAACATCAACACCAGAAAAGAAAAGATGCAAAGGAACAAAGCAAAGAGAAGAATAAGGAGCTTGGTGTTAGTACATGTGCCCGTGGCCAGTCTGGAAAGGGCCGGAACAGATGTGCAGGCAGTCAGTCTGCCCCCTGTCATGACAAGCAGCCATGGTGGCCAATGATGGCTGCCATGGCAGCTGGGCCATGGCGGACCCAGTCCAGGCTGGGTCACGGCAGGCTACATCACACATGATAGCCTACTGTGGCCTGGTTTGGTGGGCCCAAGCTGTAAACTCAAAGGTTTTCTCAAGGTCATAGCCTGGGCTCGCTGCCAACACGGCCCACGGCAATCCCAGGTTAACATCTGGCAGCGCCTTAACAGACGTGCCAGTGGCCCATGGGTGAAAGCAGACCACAGTGGGATACCATCACATGTGTTTTTACCCAAAGAGAGAACAGGAGGGGGGGACAGTGGCAGAGGGAGTCAGGAGATTTCACTAAAGTCATAACTCCTGCAAATCCCTTCCCTACCTCCATAGGAAATGACTCAGGGCCTTTTTGTGAAACCACAAAGCTGACAGGCTTGCTGCCTGCCTTTCTGCTTTTTGTGCTGGGTTGCAATATTTTAGGTTGTACTTTTCACTCTCAGCTGTTTCCCAGGAAAACTGTGTGTGGGTTGACCCATGGGGGGCAGCAGTATCAGCAGCCTGGTGGCCAGTGTCTGCGGATGGCTTGAATATTCTCAGAGACAGTGCAGGCTGGAGTTAGAGCTTGAGACTGGAGATACTGAAACAAAAAGTCAAAGAGGAAAATATATATTGTATTCCAGCTTCTCCCAGCTTTATGCAAGCAGCAGGAGCCACATGTTAATGCCACCATCAGAGCGTCAGTCTCTATGGTTGTCCTGGGCACACAGACATCTGCTGCTAAAACCTGTGTGGACAATGTGCACATGGATTATGGGATTTCAAATCCTGGCACTTGTGCCCTGGCATGTGAAATTCATCATGCCATGCACAGGAGCTGGAAGTCGAATCCTCCTTATTCTTGATTTTCTCTTTCTTTGCTCATTCTCTTCCTCCCATTCTTGGAGATAGTAAAATACTTGCCTTCCATCCCCCACTTCAGATACAGCTGGCTTTGGGATGCTCTAACCCTTGCATCACTCCTATAACAGAGGTTCAGGAAGAGGAACAGCAGGAGTTCAAATGTAATGCCAACGCCTCCACCTGTCAGGTCCAACAGCCCTTTTCTTCCCAGATGGAGGATGATACTCTCACAGGAAAGGGAGACAAGGAAGGAATACAACTCATCCATGCAGAGCAGAAGTAGGAATTTGCTTTCCCCCAATCATCTTTAAAGGGGGAGGGACTGGGCTAAGTCACAAGAAGGTTTCCAGATGAGGTCTTTTAGACACCTCCAAAAAGTCTGATAATCTCCCAGCACCTTCAGCACTTCAGGGCTACATCTGGATTTTGTCATCCCTTTAGGCAACACCACTAGGGCTGGTTCCAGAATAGTGCAGACTATGCAACCACACAGTCCCCACCCCCACCCCTTCATGAGGTCCCTGAATAAACTTGAAATGACAAAATAATTGTGAGAAGCACTGGTGTAAAATCTGTGCTCACAGAGCCTCACGCAGGGAACCACGGCCTATGGAGGGCCTGTGGTGATTCAGGAGGGTCCCTGCAACAAATGGGGTCCATATGTAAACTAGAAATAACAATTTACATGTAACATACAGGCCTGCAGGGAGCCATGGCCCCTGCAGGGGATATTATGCTTAACTGAGCATCAAAAATGAATGATGGTAACATTTTCCTGTTTCTGATGGGTGAGTCTGTGGGTGAAAACAGAAGTGACAGCTCCCATTGCCGCCACGGACTTACCCAGGCAGTGGTAGGAGCTGTCATTCCAGCAGGAATCCAGCTCGGCTGCCGAACAAACGTGACGGCAGATGGGCCAGGGAGATGCCTGGGGAATAGCCCAGACTAACATCTGATGGCACTTTCAGAAGTGACGGTGTCCCACGGTCAAAGCGTGGAAATGCGGGCTATCATAACATCTGATAACACCCACTGAGTGTGTCGCAGATGCTCCTGTTAGGATCGGGCCCAGTACCACCATTTTTCATGAGGTCCCAGCTTCCCTAGGTCTGGCAGCGAAGACCCCCATCTATCTGGATAACTGGGAGGTAATGGACATGGAGACTGTCAGAACTAGGGTCCAGGCTCCACCACGGTCTAAGTGGCTTGCTGGTGTAGCTAGGCAAGCAATTAGGGTTACAACCAGAGAGTAGGGGTGTGCATGTAATTTCATTATTACAATAATGATAACAAAAACTGTTGTTTTCATTATCTTTATTGCAATAATGGATAATAATGAAAATAGAAACAAAACAACATTTTGTTTTTGAAGTAAAGGGAAAAATCTGAAAAATATATTTCCGGCTATAACATTTATTTTTCTTATTCTATTGTGATGGAAATTGGAAGTATTGTACCTCCAATGCAGGGCCTGATGTGTACCAATTTCTGAAATGATTTGATAAAGGTAACCAATTTTAGAAGCAATTGAACATTGTGATTTTAAGAAAAGCTTCATACACATTCATGGCTACACCTTCTTTATCTTCCATCCAATTTGCATGAAACCTGAAAATAGCATGTCCCTCCACAAGCTTAACACATCTGCCAATTCTCAGAAAGATCGGATGAAGGGTCCTGATGGTATAAGACATTAACTTGAAAATACATTTCCAGCTGTAACATTTGTATATTCCATCCTGTTTACAAGATATCTGGCAGGAATGTATCAAGTATCATTCTTGTCATCTCTGCCAAACTACAGGACAATTTGATAAAGGAACCCAATTGTATAAGCAATTGTTGTTGTCCCCTTGAAGACCATTATTCAGAAAAATAGCAGCGCATGCAGTGCCAGTCAGAGGCAGGCATGACATGGCAGGGGGAGGGAGGCTGTAGGAGGGAGTGTGTGGAGCAAGCCAAAAGACTGACAGACACATTCTCTGGACAATTACTGCATGCTTCCAGTGTCACACGACCAATGGGCTTCAAGGCAAGTATGGGTGGGGGAGGTCAGGCGGACATAGAAGGAACATAACTGGGACTTTGGGAATAGCATCCCAGCAATCAGGAGACTGACACCACTTTTAAACGAGGCACTGAAAAGCACCTCCTGAGCCCCGCGTTGAGAGAAAAGCCACGCGGGGAGTGTGGAGGGAAGAGGGAGCACGTCACTTCCGGCAGCGCAGGGAGCATGTAAACACTCCCCACATGGCTTTTCTCTCAATGCAGGGTTCAGGAGGCACTTTTCAGCACCTCATTTAAAAGTGGTGATAGTTTACACATCCAGGCTGGCCAATTATCATCACAAACACATCCTGCAGCACTGTGACAGAGGACATAAGAGAATCTCTATTGGCTCTTTCCTAAACAGATGCTTCTGACTTCCGAGTAAAAACTGGGGGAGAGATGTTGGGATGGTCACAGCACATAATGATGATATTTGGTTGAAATTTCTGCTGGCCAACTGACATCACAAACTGATCTTATACCACAGTGTCACATAAGAGAATCCCTGGCATAGGCGCCTTCTCTGCGTATGCTGTGCAGGCATATAAAATTGGGACCCTTTATCACATCTTTCTGATATTAGGCAGAGATCATTGTGAAAGTGAGATATACAGCCCTGCCAAATTTCATGTACACTGGTTGGACTACAAAGATGTTACCATCAGACATACATTTATAAGTTTATTGCTTATACCACCAGGACCCTTTAGCCAATCCTTCTGAAATATGGCAGAGATAGTAAATATAGGAAGGCATAAAAATGTGCCAGGTTTCATCTACAGTAAATATGAGACAAATAAGTTACACCTAAGAATGTATATGAAGATTTTTGCAAAATAAATTAATTAAACTGCTTCTAAAATTGAATTCCTTTATCCAATTCTTTTGGAATTTGGTACATACAATGGCACCCATTGGAGGTATAAGCACACCAGGTTTCAGTCACATATAGTGAAAAACAAAAATGTTATAGCCAAAAATGTGTTTTCCATTGAAACCCATGTAAAATGAAAACAAAAACAAAAACAGCAATTTGACATTTATGAAAACGAAAATGACAGATTTAAATAATGAAAATGAAAAACAAAAACAAAAATGTCATGGGCCCCTGGTGCACACCTCTACCAGAGAGTAAACTAGTATAATCATCGAGGAGCTGGGCTAGGGCTGATTGCCTGAGAAGTCCACTTGTCACTAAGTCATGGAAAGAGTAAAGGTTCAGTTGGAAGCCAGGCAGAGTTCAGATGGTTACATCATGGATGAAGCAAGCAGAGGGAGATACACTGATGCCAAGTTCCTGGGGGAGTTGCACAGGGAGGGAGTGGTGAAGAGTAAAGCCGAAGTGAGCAGTAAAATGTTTACCCATGAGTAATTTTGCCATATTGGAAACCGGTATCGATTTCCTGATGATTTCCTGTTACTGATGAGATTTCTCAAATCTCGTAATACCACGAGATACCATCCCAAGTTACTCACTTTCTGCTTACTGTTTAGCATGTACCCTTCATTTACCGCTTACCACATTGCTGAGGGCACTGTTTTACTTCCAGGTTTGTCATTTCCACATTTCTAAGCAAATAGCCCATCCCTTAACAGTCCCCCAGTGCTCCCTTAACCTCCACTCCAGCGCCTCCAGTCAGAATTGTTGTTCTATGTTGTTCCCTTTGCTTTGATCAATCTGCAACTGGATTGCAGATGAGTAAAGGAACCTGCATACCAGTCAATGAGTGACGGAAGTACAAGGGAAAATGGAGTGCAAGAAATGCAGTATTGTTTCGGTATTACCTCTCAGAATTTGAAATGGATGGCAAAGCAGTAAATGGGAAAATGGGAAATGGCAAAGCAGTCAATAGGATTCCAGTTAGCAGAAAGTCGGTAAACTGAGAAATGAAATACTGTCGAGTACTGGGAGGTTCTTGATTTGACTGAGACAGTATTGGAAACCAGGATTTTGACAAGATTTTTGGCAAAATCTCGTTTCAGCCCTAGTGAAGAGCTAGGGGCAGGAGCTGGATCCCAGCAGAAGAGGTCAGGTCAGAGCAGGAGCAGGAGCCTGAGCAGAAACAGCAACAGAGGTTCCAGGAGAGCAGGGCAGGACCTGAAGAGAATACAGCTGCCAGCTAAGCCCCCTGGTTGCTCAAATAGCCTCCTGCTTCCTGTCAAGCTCCTTTATACTCTGTTCGGACTGAGCAATAGGAGGTTGGGGCATGTTGGCAGAGGCCTCCAGTGTCCTGGGACTCTGGGAGCACCTGCACAAGCTGCTCTGAGAACAGAATTACAGCTTTAATGATTTCCCTGAGGTGCCTGGGTTCTGGCCTAGTGGGATCTCATGGACATGCCAGTGGGTTATTAGGAAGGGAGGTCTGAATAGTAGGAGGGAGACAGTCAGCTGTTCCACAGAGTTCCCTGTTTGTGGTTTTCAGGTCTCCCAAAAGGATGCTGGCACCAACTGTTGAGGTGGACATTACATGGAGCAGCAGCCCTACAAAGCACAGGGAGCTCCAATGGATTGTATTGTACCCCTCTTCATAGTGATTTCCTGAAGGAGACTCTGCTTTCAGCGTAAAACCCTCCCCCATGTGACTCCTGGCAAAGGGCTGCCATTTCCAAGGCCGCTGTCACGGTGAGTCTGAAACCTGACAGTGCTTTGGAGAGAGTGCAAGCTCCCCAGGCTGGGGGCAGGGCTGGCTGCTGAGGTGAGGCACACATGCATGGGGGCCTGCCAACTCAGCTGCCTGCTTGGGTTATTAAAAATGATTAGCTCTCCATTTCCTAATGACCTGACTGTGAGGCAGGTCTCACCTCTCTGTGCCAGACCCAGCCTCGGCAACACTCCTTCTGACGCTGCTGCCTTGCGCTTTATGAGCAGCTTGTTAAAACTGTGAAGTTTCTCTCCTCTCCACATCCACGTTCCATCTAATCCCTTGGGGAGCCCTATGTAATGCAATAATGCTGACAAAGGGGCTACCAATGTGCTCAGGAAAATGCACATCTTAAAGGCACATGTTCTGCTACCCTCAGACTAAAAGTGTGACTTTGCAGCAAACTGCTACGATCTGCCAGAGAATCTGCTCCCTGTGTTCAATAACCACATGCAAAACAGTCATTCTGTTGCTGCAAAATTAATCTTCCCACCCACCAAAAATATTACTGACAGTCAGTGTTTATGTAGACCGGATGCTGTTTGATGTTGCTGCATCTATTAAAAAAATAAGCCCCTGCAGATCTTCTCGGAGTCTGGCCTGGAAAACCAGAGCAGCCTCCAGCCATGAAATGGGCTGGATTGAGATCACTCTTAGTGGTGATGGTTATCCACCATGATCTGCTGTGGGCATCAAGGTTGGAAAAATAAAGAAGCTTCCAGCCTTCCAAATACAAGTCCTTTACAAGCATGAATCATCTTCTCCCAGCTCTTTGTTCAGGCTGGGAATTTATGGCCAGTGTAGGGTGAACCTCAGAGTGTCAGAAACCAGCCTGACTAGGATGCACATCCAAACTTTTCCCAAGCACTCTAGACTTCCTGAGTATGGGAAATTAGGTTTGAAGCCTCTAAAGATGAACAGCTCTACATCTGGACACATCTGCTTCCAGTCATGACCAGCACCCAGAAACAAAGAGGCAAATGATGAACATGAAACATAATGAGTGAAATCAAGAGGTAAATCTGGTATCAGACCTCAGGAAAGACTCATTTGTGGGGACTCTGTCCATAGATTTGTGAAAAAGCTTTCTAAGAAGTTTATTTATTTTATTTTATTTATTTCATGGCATTTTTATGTCCCCCCCTCATGCCCACGGCATCTCGGGGCAGCTAACAATACCATAAAACAATAAAATACATTAAAACCAACAACACTTTTAAAATAATTTTAAACCCCCCCAACCCTAACCCTACCCTCCAATTCCCCAAATTCCCCACCCCACCAATCTCCCCCATTTACCCCTCCCTCCCCCACTCCCCTCCAAAGGCCTGGGTGAACAGTCAAGTCTTGAATGCCCACCGAAAGGCGAGCAGACCCAGGGCCAGGAGGACTTCCTTTGGAAGGGAATTCCACAACCGTGGCCCGACCACTGAGAACGTCCTCCATGGTGGCCCCCTGCCTTACATGGGGGACCTCCAGATAGGCACCCCCAGTGGATCGGAGGGTCCGTCCTGAGTCACGGAAGGTGAGGCAGTCCCCAAGATAAGAGGGGCCGAGACCGTATAGGGCTTTGTATACCAATACTAGCACCTTGAACTTGGCTCAGTATGCTATAGACAGCCAGTGCAGAGAACGGAGCACTGGTGTAATGTGCTCACGGTGACCCGTCCCCATAAGGAGACGGGCTGCCGCATTCTGCACCAGCTGCAGCCTCCAAACGAATATCAAGGGAAGCCCCACGTAGAGCGCATTGCAGTAGTCAAGCCTTGAGGTAACAAAGGCATGAATGAGTGGCCAGGTTGGGTCTGGAGATGTATGAGCGCAGCCTCCGCACCAGATACAGCTGGCGGAAGGCGGCTTTAGCCACCGCCTCCACCTGCCGATCCAGGCGGAGGTCCGCATCCAA
>QEPC01015714.1:503747-528557 GCA_003113815.1 Sphenodon punctatus | reverse complement strand
CCCCCCCCCCCCCCCCCCGGGCCTTCCAGTCATGTTTTTCCCACCCGAATGCCGCCGAACTCACCCGAGTCCAGCTGAACTGTTTGGCTGCTTCTGCGTTCTGTTTGGCCGTCCAAATGGGCCAAGTTCCGGCCGAACAAACACTGAACGCCCGAACAGTGTTCACACATCCCTAAGGACCTGGCGGTGCTACCAAAGGGGCTTTGAGGCCTTAAGGACTTTTCATGCTGACCAGGGGCTTGAGGGGCAGCGGCCTATTCCCCTAGAATACGTGAAGTTTTTTGCAGGCAAACTTAATGAAAGAGGTCTGGCAATGCACACCGTTAAGGGCCAAGTAGTGGCGATGACTTTCTTTAGCAAAGTCAATGGGTTTTCAGACCCCTGCGCAGAGTTCATGTTGAAATGAGCAGTGGAAGCATGGGCTAAGGGTAGGGGGTAGACCCCAGACAGCAGAAGTTCTACGTTTGTTCGCATTTTGGCAAACCTTTCAAGTTGCTTTTAGATGAGTGTGGCACACTCGCACCTGAAAATCACACACCTTTGAAAAAGAGCGCAGGGTTTAGACGTGCAGGGACGCACGTTATTGCGCTTGTGCATCTTTGTAAAGGTGCAAATGAAAGACCTCGGTGATTAAAGTCTTTCATTTGCACCTTTAAAAAAATGTACGAGCATGATAACGCATGTCCCCACACAACTAAACCCCACCTGTGCTCTTTTTCAAAGGCGTGTGATTTTCAGGTGCAAGCGCACCGCGCTCCTCTAAAAGCAGCCTCAGTCTCATTGCCGGCTTCGTGCTCCTCGAGTTGCAAGCTCATGCTTTTTAGAGCAGCCTTTGCCATGGCTATCTTTGCAGCCCTCTGCATTAATGAGTTGGTCCCAGCATCATGGTTTGATGTCTCAGGGAGGGCCCTGTCCATTTGGGATGTGGTCCATGGGGTGGGGTCATTTTGAATTACTATTCATTGATCAAAGACTGATCAAGGGGGTGGGGGCAGACCTTGACCCTGATGGGTGCACCGGTGGGGATCATATGCCCTGTTGAGGCCATGAAGGCATTCGCACTGGCAGGGAGGCCTGCTTTTCATCCACGCTGATGGGCAATTCTTGATCAAATTCCAGTTCATGGCCATTTTTCAGAAGGGTATCATTAGGCTTGGCTTCCTGCCTTCCGACTTCAGGTCACATTAATTCCAGATCAGTGTTGCCTGCATGGCTGCTGCCAACAATTCAGTCTATCAGGAGGTGGAAGTTGCATGCTTGCCACTTGTATGTTAGGGCCCTCAAACCACCCCAATAAGAATGGGACTGTTGACTGTTCACTAACAACAGCAATGTCATCACCAAGTGTACAGCCACTAGCGGAAGTTTGAATTTGTGGCCACAGCATTGTTTGCTGGGCATGTCAGAGAACTGTCAAGTTGAGCCATGGAGCAAAGCTTGGATGCAGATCTTGCACACACCTGACTTGGATCGGGATTGGGGGCATGTGCTGGGAAAGGCTGCTGCAGATGCTGGAAAACAGAAAGGAAGCCAAGGGCCACCAGACTTACTGATTATTCACCTGGGGGAAAATGACTTGGGGTTGGTCCTGGCCCGCCAGCTCACTGACTGCATTGCAGCAATGCTTTCCAAGCATATCCAGTGGCCGGGAACAGCTGTATGGTGGTCCGATATGCTGGAGCGCAGGAAATGGTGCTATGCGAGTTTACCCAGAAAGTTGGAAAGGGCAAATAGAAAGGTTAACTGAGCCATGATTTTAGGCTTTGACAGGACTTTTATTCACCACCAGTGGATTGTGGCCGCTTTTAGACGAGCGGCGCACGATCGCGCATTGCGATCACACATACTTTGAAACGGCCGCCTTTATTAATTACATGAGACGGAAGCGGGGTATTATGCGCATATTATGGCGGTGGCACATTTTTAAAGTCCGCAAATTAAATACCTCACGATCGAGGTATTTAATTCGCTGACTTGAAAAATGCACCACCGTCATAATATGCGCATAAAATCCTGCTTCCGTCTCGTGTAATTAATAAAGGCGGCCGTTTCAAAGTATGCGCAATCGCGATGCGCGATCGTGCGCCGCTCATCTAAAAGAGCCCTGTGTTTCACAATGTTAACCTGTACAGGCGCAATGGGGTGCACCTGTTGGATAGAGGCAATAAAGGATCTGAGGGCAGCCCTGCACCAGCATTTTGGCATCCCTATGTTGGGGAAAAGCGGTTAGCGGCTGCCCTGTTTCTCCCTTTTTTGTGGTGGATACCAGCATAGGAACCATGCCTAGGAAGAGCTCCTTAAGAGCAGGGGGAGACACGCCTCCTCCCCAATCGCATGATGTGGGGGGTAGGATGGAGAGGAGGCAGGGATGTTGGGGCAGAATCCAGCCCTAGGCTGCATACGGTTGGGTGGGGTTGCCAAACCCTTCCCTGGGGATGGGGGGTGATACTGAAAGGCTGCCAGGTCAACTGGGTGTGGGGGGCACTGGTGAGACTAGCCCAGTCCCCACCTGGTGACTGCTATTGTCATAGGGGTCCCAGTATTGGGCTACCCTCCATAATAATAAAGCTGCGTCCAAGGCCTTAACCCAAGCTGACGTGTCTCATGTGGTTTCTTCGGGTTATGCTCACACAACTCCCACAGCTAAACCCAGAAGGAGGAGAGGTTCTACTTCAGACAACTTCCAGAATCCTTCTTACAAAACCTAATGTGACATATGATGGAGGCTTGATTCTCTTTTAAACTAGGCCCCCAGAATAATGTAAAAGGGCTGTAAAGTGGGTATACTTTACTTAATTCTGCAAAAGGGGCCTAAACGCCAACGAGAAATAGATCCCCAGAGATGGGAGGTTACATTTGAAACACAGATGAGATAGCTTCCATTCTTCTTGACTATATCATTGAGATGAATGGTCTTGCCATGGTACCTGGAAATAACAGTGTGGTTGGACCAAGGGTTTATGGTGCATTCAAAGAGCAAACAACTGCATCAAGAGCAAATAAGCAAGAAAAACAGGTGTATTTCATTTGGAGAGAGAAACTGAGCAGCAAAGAGGAAGAAAAAGGAAGAAAGGGGCTGGAGGGAAAGAGGAGAAAGAAAAGGTGGGGCTGCAGAAGGGTGAGAGAGACAGATGAGAAGTGTTTCCCATGGCGCTGTTGTTTAGCCAGCAGAGATGGGAAAGGGGCTAGCTTTTCCTTACCTTTGCAGGCCTTGCGGTCAGTGATGGACTTGCTCATGTCCCGGTAGAAGCCCTCTTTGCAGTAATGGCAGTGGCGGCCTGCAGTGTTGTGGCGACAGTTGAGGCAGACGCCCCCGCTTTTTCTGCCTGAGAGTTTGTACAGCTCCATATTGAAGCGACAACGGCGGGCATGCAGGTTACAGTTACAGGCTGCAGGGGAAGAGGAGAGAGAACAAGTGGGGATGTTGGTTAAAAAGGCACGAGGCAGGAAAATGTCCACTCACTCCCCAAACTCCAGCACACGTTCCTCAGCGCTACAGGGCAGACTCTGAGTCATAGGGATAATATCAATTGCAACTGATAGATGCTAGAGCAGAGTAGGTTACCCATTCCCTAGAGTGAGCACATGAGTAATGGTGGCCACTCCGAATGTGCAGCAAGTGGGCAGTGAGTGTGACAATGAGCAAAAGTTGGTGAAGTCTGATAGCTCTGCAGTGGCTGGTGTGAAATGAGTCAGTGGGTCTCAGTTAACTATGGGGACAGGGGCTGCCAGTCTCAGAAGAAGGACCAAGGATGGAATGGCCCATGGAGACTCAAGAGTTCCATCTCCCCCTTGAAGGTTACTGTGTGTGTGGAAGCTTGGGTTGCCAAGACAGACCAGAAGGTCTGAGTTAGAGAAGCAAAGGGCCTATTTTAATTTATACCCAGAATCAGATCCAAGCAAGTGCAGATTGTGTGATTGCACGAGCTGCATACATTGGGTGGCTCCATAGGAAGGAGCCTCCAATACATGGGATCCAATAATAAACATGAAATGACAACCTGAGTGTCAGAAGCACTGGCATAAAACATATACCCATACAGCCCCTGTCAAAAGGAGCCCTGGCCCATGGAGGGCCCAAAGTAATCCAGGTAGGGTCCCCCAATACATGGGGTCCCATACATAAACTATAAATAAATAATATACATAACACAAAGTCCTGCAATGCGAGGAACCCTGGTCCCTGAAGGGGTTGTTATGTTAATTCTGGTAACCTTTTATTTTTTCTCATGTGTGAGTCAGTGTCTGTCAAACATATCATACATGAGGAGGGGGCCCACATCACTATTTTGCACATGGCCCCAATTTTCCTGGAACTGGCACTGCTTATACCCTCCTGGTAGTTGCTCTTCTTGATACATCCATCCAGCCTCTTTATCTGTGAGTCTTGTGGATTCCCTTCAGCTCACTTGGTTGTTGTGAAAGGAGTGATGTGAAAAGAGGAGGGAAGCTTGGCTACATCCTGATATTGGACAATTTGCCATTAACTCCGGTGGACATAGGATCACAACCTAAGTCTGAATGCCTTGTAGAGTCTAAGAAAATCTACAAGGAAACAATTGGGGGAGGTTATCCCAACCTAAACTCCCTTAGGCTTGCTGCTGAGAGCTTCACATGCTGAAAATTTTACTAGGGATGTTGCTTTCAGATTCGTATTAATCCATAATTGCCCATAACGGGCTATTATGGATTAATCCAAAGCGGTCTGAAACAGAGGCCAGCCATTTGTGGGTCCCCTGTTATGGATGCATGCAAAGAACACCTGCCCTTTTCCAAAATGGTGGTGGCAGTGAAGCTGTCATTTTGGAATAGGGCTGTGCTTGCGCAAACCAGTCCTGCCAGCCATTGTGCACATGCACACTCTGGAGCAGGGAGTTCGGCATTACACAGTGATGAGGGAGCCTGCTGGGGCAGGAGGCCCTCCCCACCTCCCCCAGCAGCAGCAGGCTGGAAGAGCTTGAATCAAGCCTTCCAAGGCTGGTAAGTAACACTCCAGGGCCCTGGGGGATGGGAGTGAGGAAGATCGAACCAACTGGCCTAGGAGAGACTACAGATGGAAGACAGATTGGTTTGCCATCAACTTCAATGGGAAAACTTCAATGGGAAGACTTTGATGGGATCCGAATCCGTATCCATAATTAATCTGTAAATTACAAATCCGAATCCACAATGGATCCGACTCCATAATTTAATCCAAATACACATCCCTAAATTTTACCAGAATCTCATACCCTTCTATACCACACCATGTCACGTGCCACACTCTGCCTGCTTTTACTCAAGAACATGGGCTAGTAAAGTTTGAAGTTAGTGAGAAACTCTAATCTTTGCTCTGGTGAAGATAGCAGTAGCAGCAGCAGCAGCGATCTGAGGTTGGAACGATCCCTTCCCAAAGGCTGAGAGATTAAGCCCCATGCTTTCCCCCAGTCTGCTTCTCTCCGTGGGATAGGGCAGGTGCCAGGCCTTATTACACCTCCATAAACTACCTCTCTGCAGGAGCACCATGCATTAGATGGCTGGTTTCATTGTGAAGGTGGAGTGGGAGGGGAAAATATTCAATATAAAGCTAAAGGGCCTTAAAGGAAATGAGGGGAAAGGAAGGAGATGAGGGTAGGACAATGCAAGCTGACAAAAGATGACAGTGTTAAAGCAGGCAAGGAGGGGAGGAGGATTAGAAAGGAGGCAGGGGCCCAGACCATGGTGTGTAGCACTGATCCTTCCACAGGGCCCTCAAGCCCTTTCTCATTGCCTGGCTAACCGTCTCATGGCAGATTTCCTGGCGAATGTCTATTGCTGCTGACCTGGGGGAGGAGAAATGATGACCTGCTTGAATGGGTTTCCCAGGTGGATAATATTCTTACATACACTGCTACTGGGCCAGGCACTGGGAGTGGGGGTGGTGGGGGATGTCCCTGGGGAAGAGCAGGGGCATATGAGTAAGAGGAAATAACTAGAAAGGCAGTTCTGCCATGAATCATACAGGAGTGTAAAACAGGCGGTTAGAATAAGGCAGCAACAGAAAGGCCCCTAGAGCCAACTGCATACCTGCCACCTTGCTCTAAGCCTCTCTTTTTGATGCCAACAGATGGCAGCCCATGGCACAGAGCTACCTCAACGCTGACAGTTGAAGTTAGTGTGCTTCTCAAGGGCTATGTGTAGTAGGAGGGCTCACCGGGCTAACAGCTCTGTCTCACCGGAGTTCCTCTCTTTATACTGCTAGTGGCTTCCGTCTGCTCATATCAGAGTAGCTAATAACTCCAGCATTTGTGCAGAAGTGTTTCTGCAATATGCATCACTCATATCTGGAAGCACTCTCAAATTCAGCCTGACATCCAAAATCTGAGGTAAGTAAGCAGTGACTGTTATCCTCATTTTAACAATGGGGGAACTAAGGCACAGAGAGGGCAAGGGACTTGCCTGGAGTGATACAGTGAGTCAATGGCAGAGCCGGGAAGAGAACCAAGGTTTTACCCAGTTCTATACCTTAACCACAAGGTCACCTTTCCTAAGTCAAAGTTGTACCTAACTGCGTCAGCTTTCAAACAGAATACACCATCTTTTAGACACACTTAGAGCCCCTGCTAAATAAGTGGGACCTTGGCTTATGTCACAGCACTGGCAGACCCAAATATTCAAACATCGCAACTCAAGCTCCACAAAATCATTAGTTTGGCTTTTAAATCATGAGGTTTTTTGGGGGTATTAAAAACAAATATGGAGGTCTTTGTATCCACTTTTTGGGTTCGAAGTCTTCTGACTAAACGTGTGTGCATCAAGTTTTAAAACTTTTTGCTACACAACTATGAGGACTGGGAACATAACGATTGCTTTCTAAGAGTTCCCCCTGCAATCTGTAACCATTTGACTCCACTTTAAGAAAGTAACTAATATTGTGAGAGATGGTAACGCTGAGTAGACAGCTAGCCCAGAAGAGCCTCTAATATGTGAAATGAATTGAAGATTTCCACACCCTCCCTTTTGGGGCCAGAGTCTGTCCTACTGAAGCCAATGAGAGTTTTGCTGTTGACTTATAGTGAGAGCAAGATGAGGTGAAAGGGGAACCAGTTCTCCATGCTCTGTGATCCCTGGACTTGCCACCAAAGATTCCAGCCCTGTCCCTGAGAGGACCACTGGCCTTGCGCTGGGCTGAGCTGCAGATGTTCCTTCTGTTATTATTCATTGTCATGCTCATTATGGACCATGAACAGTGCCCAGCACGCTGTGTCCAGAGTGCTGCAGTGAAGCACGTCGGGGGGTGGTCGCCAATAGGGACTTGCAATTGGTATCATTTTAATTAGTTATGAAAACGAACGGAGCCTCATTCATTTTCATGACTTTTACAAAAACGGATGAATAAACAAACAAGTATTGTTTGCTTTCATCCATTTGTTTTCCCCCCATTTCATTTATTAAAAATATATTTTTTTAAATTAAAAAGATGCTGCCAGCACCATTTTGGAAAAGGGCACGCATGCGTAGAATGGTCCAGTGGCCATTTTGCACATTGACAGTGATTTTTAATTTTATTTTTAATTTTAAAAATAATAGTAATAATTTAAAAATCACTGTGCATGCACAAAATGGCTGCTGGACCATTCTGTGTATGCACGTCCTTTTCCAAAATGGCGCCAGAAGCGTCGGTGCCATTTTGGAAAAGGAAACCAGTCTGCACATGCACAGACCAGCTGCCCTTTTCCAAAGTGGCGCCAATGGTGCCGGTGCCATTTCGGAAAAGGACAATGCATGTGCAGAACAGTCTCAACGGCCATCTGCACATGTGCAGTTATTTTTTTAAATTTATAATTTTTAATAAAATAAAACAAACAAAAAACCAAACAAAATGGTAGGGTTGTTTATGAACCTCCCCCCACCCAAAACCAACAAAAACAAAAACGAACAGTGTGCCTTCTGCACACCCTAGTCTCCAATCTGCTAGCCAGACAGCGACAGAGGAGAGAGCTGCTAAACTCGTTTTGTTTCAGTCGGGCCCCCCCTCTCCATTTTTTTTTTAATTAGACACAGGAACCAAAAAGAAAAAAAAAACTGAAGGCACGTGTGCGAGATAAAAAGGGGAAAGCGCTGCCAGTTCCTGTTTAACACTCTCACAAAAAGATAATGGGAACAAGATTTCCTTTGGCTAAACACAGCCCCCTCTCCTGCCCCCCTCTGCCCTCTGGTAAATTGAGGCTGGGTGAGAGTTTTTCCAGGCGTGCTGTGAAATTCATTAACATGTCAGCCCAAGATTTAACTGCTGGGCCTGCTTGTCGTTTGTGTTTGTATGAAATTTTCTCTCCTAATTCACCCCTTCCCCCACACTGCTAGTGGCTCCCCGCTTCCACACGTTACAACAACCAACAGAAGAAAGCTGGGGAGGCTAAAGATCAAAGGGCTGCTGCCTGGCACCACCTACAGTCAGTGCCCCTTTTCTCATTCCACTGCACTTAGTCCCAGCCTTGGAGGTGAGGAGCCACCACTGAATAACAACTTAGAATGGGAACTATGGGTCATAAGAACAAACCTGTCCTGAACCTTTGCCCCCAAGTCAGACTCCAGGCCAAATCTTTAGGGAGGTCTGAAAAAAGCTCAGAGACATTTCTTTCTGTTGCTTGTTCTTCACTCGCAGCCAGGACCAAAAGGGAAGTGAAAAAGAACACCGATAGAAAATGGTCCTACAAGATCCCAGGAAAACTGCTGTGCATGTTCTACCACCAACGGGCTCAATGTTGCAGCATTACATGCATGGGACCTAATCCTGTGAGATGCTGGTGAGATGCTGGTGAGGCAATGGGAGCTGAGGGGAGTTCATTCCTACAGGGAACACCATGCACCTCACAGTATCTGGCAAATGATTTATTCCTTTTAAATCAATGGAGCGCCATACAAAATCTACAGGATGGGGTCCTAATTTGGAAGACTCAATAGAGCCTGATATTATTTTCACTTATACCACTATGTTCCTGATCAAAGGCAGCTGCAGTCTTTCAATTGACTTTAATGAGTTTTAGACCAAGTCCACAATCAGGAATAACTCTGCAGAAGTCAATTAAATTACTTCCAGGTGGAAAATGAGAGAGGTGATTCGGGCCCAAAGGGCTCCAGTAAGTGGACTCTGGGTTGTGCCTCAGTCAGTGAAAGCAGATGGATGGCTGCCTCCTATCTGGTAGGATGAACTAATGTCATTGTGATGCTATGTTTTAAACTAGTTTGTATTCATCCCATCATCACCTACTGATGCAGGACCAAATCCAGGGCTCCCTTTGCTCTGCATGAACCTGGGGAAGTGGTAATAATACCATATATTTGGGGACAGCTCCCAACTCCCCCAGGAATCATGGCTTCTTCGTTCGCAATGAGTTTGGCATTCACACCCTAGGTATAAAGTCAAGAAGCTAGGGACAATGGATATTTTCAAAAGTGATGCTACCTTGCTTAGACCCAATATGGGATAATGGCTGCTGCCGCACCGCCCCCCCCTCCCCCAGGGTAGGCCAGTACCCAGAACAGACATGACTGTGCCCCTTACCACACTTTGTCCCGAACCATGGTAGCACTTACCACTGGCTGTTCCCTGCAATTTTCCAAGATCACAACCGGTGGTAACTGCTACCACGGTTCAGGGCAAAGTGTGGTGAACATCTGGTGGCCACCAAACAGAAGTGGCAGTGGTTGTGACCCCAGGGTGGGGTTAGCTATGGTAAAGTGTGGCTAAACTTGGTACATAAGAACATAAGAAGTCCATACTGAGTCAGACCAATTGTCCATCAAGCCCAGCATCCTGTCCTCTGACAGTGGCCAATCTTGATCACATGGGAGAAGAACCAACAGTCACAATGGGCAATCCATTCCCCATTGTTCGCTTCCAGCTCCCGACAGTAAGAAGTTCATCCCGTAAGCTACTTGGTTAATAGCCATTAATGGATCTACTCTCCAAGAACGTATCAAGGACTTTTTAAAACCCAGCTATACTATTGGCCTTGACAACATCCTCTGGCAACAAATTCCATAAGTTAATTATGCGCTGAGTGAAAATGTACTTCCTTTTATTTGTTTTAAATCTGTTGGCAGCTAGTTTCATAGCGTGTCCCCTAGTTCTAGTACTATTTGAGAGGGTAAATAACCATTCCCTATCTACTCGTTCCACACCACACAAGATTTCATAAACCTCTATCATGTCCCTTCTCAGTCTTCTCTAAGTTGAAGAGAACCAGCTTGTCAAGCCTCTCTTTGTACGGAAGCCATTCCATACCCTTTATCATTCTCGTTGCCCTTCTCTGTACCTTTTCTAGTTCAGCTATGTCTTTTTTGAGATGGGGTATCCAGAACTGCACAAAATATTCCAGGCGCAGTCGCATCATTGATTTGTATAGAAGCATTATGACATCCTCAGTTTTAGTCTCTATTCCTTTGTGGTAGTGTCACCTCTGAAAATACCCAATGTTGTAAAAGTCCGGGCGACACAGATGTTGGCTTAGATCTATGCTTCCCAGGCTGTCTCTCACAAGCCACATGCTCCATTGCTCTGTATTGCTTGTGGGACATAGGTTGGTAAGCACTCGCTTAGATCATAAACCCCTGCTGTGTTGGGAGTCCTCTTTAGCCCCTCTTAGCCCAATTGTCACTATTACTGGATTGTTTCCCCTCAGTTCTCTTTGCAAAAGGAAATCATGTCAACTATTCCCTTGAGGGTGAGAGAAAGGGAAAGGTTAGGTAAATAATTGGCAAGTCTCGTCGCTTTTCTCTCCTTGCCTCCGGTTTAATCAGTGAGAGGATAACTGGCCTTGTTGCTCTGTTGCAGACCATAAAGAGACAGGAGTGGCTGTAGCTCCTTGTAGGACCCCACCACTGAGCACTCCCACTGCATCTCACTGCCTTCCACAGGCACCTGTCTGGCCCAGGTTGGAATTTGAAACCACTTCTCCAGCTCATTGCAGTAGTATCCACACATTTCAAACTTGGCTTAATCAAAAATCTGTCTATGCAAGGAGAGAAGTGTTCTTCCGAACCAAGGTGGCTGAGACTCCATGGCTTGTAAGGCAGGCATGGGTGCTCCTGTTTCCTGCTGCATGGCTGAGTGGTGGGGATCCAGCCGTCTGCTTTGAAAACTCCATACGTTTACAAGGTTTTCCCCTGCTGCTCAGGTACCAGATGCTATACACCCCAGAGTTCTGAAGGAACTCGAATATGAAACTGCAGACCTACTACTGGTAATTTGTAATCTATCGCTAAATTCTGCTACTGTACCTGTTTAATGTATCCATTAATGATCTGGAAAAGGGAGTAAGGGGAGTATGGATTGGATGGGTCTTTCGGTTTCAGTTTAAACCAAAAGTACCTGAAAAAAGGCATTTTCAGTTTAAGGCAAATCACCCGTAAAGAGGCCAGTCATTTATGGGTGGTTCCGGTTTCATATTTTTCCCAATTGGAAACCTTTCCTTTGACTTCAATGGAAAGGAAAACTGAAATGTAATGCCCCACCTCCCACCCCCAGAGTCCTGGCATGTTACTTACCAGCTTCCATTTGGGTTAAGAGCGGCCAGGGCTGATTTGTGCACGCACAAAATGCCCACTGTCCTTAACCAACAGATTGCTCCATTGTGACCTGTTGGGTACCCCAGTCCCCAGCTACTGAGATTGGCCACTGTCGGAGACAGGATGCTGGGCTCAATAGAACATTGGTCTGCCCCAGTATGGCACTACTTATGTTTTATGTTCAGAATTAGAGCTGAAACTAAGTCCTCGGATAACTTCAGAATCCACCAGCGATTCCGGTCCCACCTCAGTTCCGAATTTCCAAAGTCCAAAGTTCCGAGCACCAAGTCCGGTCCCCGGAAAACTTCAGAAACCTCCACTGAGTGCTGGCGTCATTGCACGCTTGACTGGAGTGATCCAGATGGTTGACCCCCTAGCTTCTCTGAGCTAGGAAACAAAACTTAGTGCCATATTTGGTAGGAGGGGGATATGGAAGGGGAAAAAGCCAGATGGCAAGTTTTGATTGGTTGGCAGGGGAAAAATAAAAGTGGCTGTACAGCCATTTTCCATTCTCTACTGAATTTGGCTGTGTGCTGCCCTGTTGATCTGTAAGTAATTGGCTTGAGTGAAGGGAAGGGGTGTCTGGCCTGGCCTGGCCATAGGGGCAATACTGGGGGATGGGGGTTAGTTGTTTCCACCATGCCATGATTTAAATAAGTGGGTGCCACACTGCTGCTGCCTCCTGCTGGGCACCATCTCAGGGCATCCGGGAATTGCCCGGTGCTGTTGTTTCCAGCGGTGCGTGGGGGACTTCTGGACCAGGGAGGAGTGTCTAAATCTCGTCCCCTCCCCCACCCTTCCCGCCCCATGGGGGTGTGTTGTGTTTCCTCAATCCGGACTTTTAAAGTGCGGGAGAGAGCTCGTCCATCTAAAAATCAGTGTAACATTATTAGTTATATAGCACTTTCAGTGTTCAGCTTCTAGTTCATCCTCATAACCTGGTGAAGTAGGTTATTATGCGCATTTTACAGGTGGGGAACTGAGGCTGAGAAATAGTGACTTGTGCAAGTCACCTAGGAAATGCATGGATAAAATGGGATGTGAATGCTGGCCTCCCAAGTCTAAAGCCAATACCCTACCCCAGGGGTGGGGAACTTCAGGGCTATAGACCAAATGCCATAGGGCATGCACAAAAGAATAGGGGACAGATCTGATGGGCCTTTGGAGGGGGGTTGGGATGGGAGGGGGGGTTCTGCTCTTTTAGTATATTTTTAGCATTTTAATGAATTTTAAATTGTATATTATGTGTTTGTTTAATTATTATTGTTGATATACGTCTTGTAAGCTGCCCCGAGCTGCTCTGTGACCAGGAGGGTGCGGGGTAGAAAAATAGCTAAATAAATAAATAATTTAATTAAATAAATGGAGGCCAAAGGGATGGGATCTCTGCCTTGCTCTGCTTCCCCAAGCCTGGGAGATCTAAGTTACCAGTGCCACACCAATGCCATGCCTTTTTAAAAAATAAGTGGCTGCCACTGCTGCCTGTTGCTTGGACTGCTTGGCACCATGGTGGCCAGAGGGATCTGCCTAGCGCCACTTCCCCTGACCTGGGCTGTGCATATACTAGGGACCATACCAGGAGTTGCCACCAGTGCCAAATATACGTAAAGTTTGGGTGCTGCTGCTGTTTTCACGGTCTGTTGGCAAGTTGGCAGCACCCTAGAGGCCATAAAGAGATCACTTTTGCTGTGGTTTTTGTGGCCACTGCGACTGTACTTTGCCCAGATGTGGTTGACCACTGGGGCACAGGGGAGATATACTTTCTTTCTGGTTAAAATAATATGGTGTGTGGGGAGGGAACTTGCCTTGCATAGGTGGGCACTGGGAAGGCACACTGGAGGCTCTTTGTGGTGTGTGTGTGTGTATGTGTGTGTGTGTGGTTTCTTTCTTGTGGGTGTTGTTATTATGTCTGCTGGGTTGGCTTTATGTTTTTATTTCTGCCCGCAGTTGCACTTTTGTGGGTTTGTCTTCTTGTGCAATTGTCCCACTTTTGCTAGCCTGCTTTTCTGGACACTGCTTTGTTGGCATAATGATTTTAAAATGGGTGCACTGCTGATGGTGGGGCATGCTGTGGGTACACTACTGCTGGTTTTTGTTTTGGATTTCTGTCTGCAGTTGCACTGTTTGGGTTTCTCTTCTCGAGTGATTGTCTCACTCTTGCTAGCCTGCTTTTCTGGGCACTGCTTGGCATAATGTTTTTAAGGTGAGTGCACTTAAAATCATTAAAGGAAAGAGTTCCGAAGTTCCGAGTTCTGGGGATTTCTGAGGTCTGGAGTTCCAAGTTCTGAATTCTGGTTTGTCGGACAAAGTTCGGAAGTTCCTCCAAGTACCTGGATCGGGTACTTGGAACTTTGGAACTTGATCCGAGTACTTGGATGGCCTATTTGGTGCAGCCCTAGTTCTTATGTGCCCTCCCCCCATCACACCTGCTTTGCAGGCTCCACGGTGAGCATGAGGGTTGCCAGGTGGCAGGTGCAGCGAAGCAACAGATGACCTTGGAAGCCCTGTGCTACCACCACCCTGGAAAGCCCATAGTGTGGCTTGCAGGGCAAGGGGATGGGGGTTGCTCTGATTAGCAGGAAACAGGAATGTCCCCTCCCTGAAAATGTATGTGATTTAAAAGGCAGGCAGGGGGAAGCTCCAAAAAATTCAACTTAGCCCCCACCAGGTTAGTTGAGTTTCTTAGAGGGGACAGCCCCTTCTAAGACCCCCTGGTTCAGCACTCCTATTTACCACCACTCAGTTGAGCAGCAGGAAACAGATCCTCTTTGAGTTAACCAGAGTGCACTGTATAAAAGCGATGCTTCTTTGGTCACAGAGTATCTGGTGCCTGGATTTCTGAGACTTGGTATCCATGAAAAGAACAAGTGTAGTTATGGACCAAACCACTCTGCTGGGACAGCTACCTATACTCAGAAGTAACTCAAGCTTCCAAAGATGTGTCCCAGCTCTCACTGTCTGTTGTGAGGAACCTGCAGCAGAGACATTTGCCACCTTGTCTGTAACAAAGTCTTGAAAGCACAGAGTCTTCCAAGCAGATAACCTTACTCTCAGAGTTTAAGAAACAAGTTACTCCAGGTTTCAAAACATGGTAGTAGCACCCGGAGTAAGACTTTCTCAGCTTGAGCACAATATGGGATATGCAAGGGCACAACCAAACACGGTGCAGTGAAGAGTAGATCCTGAGGGCAGCTATTATTTAAGCCAGGCAATGATCTGAGAATGCTCTGGGTCCAGTCTATGGCTCTTCTTGGAAAGCTGGAGTTCCAAAGGTATCAGAGCCCGGCGGGAGACAGTGCTCAGCCTATTGGTTTGTCAGAAGTATGTGTGAAAATAAATGGACAATAGCCCACAGGACTCCCATGCTCGGTCCAGGGAGCTCATACTCAGGGAAGTTTGCATGGCAAACTATGGGGCAAGTACATGGGCAGGCACCACACTCCGTCCACCACCACCACCACCCCTCAAAACCACAGGGAATTCTGGGTCCAGGTATTTACTTCATGGCTTATGGGGGAGCACTGTTTTAGAGTGCTCCAAAGCAAAACAAAACAATAGAAGCCCCACGGAGAGCGAGAGTGAGAAGCACGCGCATTGCTCTGATTGCTGGGATCACTCTTGGTACTTTGGTCCTTCTCACCTTCTTGAACAGACCCCTGTCTCTCCCTATATTCCCCTCCCCCTTGTCTCCAGTTCTTTATCCATCCAAGATTGTAAGCCCCTTGGGGCAAGGATCTGACTCTAGGCAAGAAGCAGAAGGAGAAGTGTCAGGTCTTTCCTGTTTTTTCAGGTGTTACTGAAGTCTGCAGAATCAACTGTATCAAAGTTGATCATGATCAACGGCTTTTGATACCATTGATCATGAGGTGCTGTTGACTAATAGACGGATGAGGACATGGGGGTGAACATTGGCCCGGATTGGCTCACACAATGGGCCCGCGATGTCCCAGGATTCTGCCACGAGTGAAGGGTCCATGGTGCACTGGAGCATGCATCTTGTGGCCACTTAATAAACGGGCAGCGAACATGGGCTGAACACCCTCCTGGTGTGTGCTATCGTCTCATTTATAAACGCCCTATGTCTTCCGCTAGGGTGGGTCCTCAGTGTGCAACTCCCTCCCTCCAGATATTAACCTTAATTTCTCCCTCATCACATTTAAAAACACCTGCAGACTACTTTCCCCTCCAGGTGCCTTTGAGGATCAATTGCTGGTTGTCCTTATTATATTTTTTCCTTCCTTGGCCATGGTGAAAGCTAGAGTCAATGTTAATAAATTTGAAATTTTGACATTTTTTCCTCCACCTTTTACCGTCACCTTTTAAACTGTTTTTAAATGGATTTTATGTTATTTTATTGTATTCACTGTGTGAAGTGCCCTGAATACCATTTGGCAAGGAGTGCTCTATAAATAAAACTATTATTAATGTATAATTAATTATGAATTATGAATTATTATTATCATTACAATATCTCCAATGGTCTCGTGTCCTTTAGAAGCTCTCCTGTTTATTCAGGTTTCTAATAGGGTTGGGCTAGGTCAGGCCAAAGCCCAAATCAAAGGGGTAGAATGTGGGGTGAGGGTTACACCCATGCACCTGCCTCCACTACTGCTGCGCCTTCCTCATTTTCTCAGACTCCCAGCTGTCCACACTTCCACATTCCCTTCCAGTCCCCAAAGGCCCTATTTCTAAGCAGTTTGGTGCAAGTCCCTCTAGCTGCAGGGCCTATGGTTTATGAGAACCAAGACATACTCAAGCAAGCTGTGGCACTCTGCTTTTCTTCAGCATACCTGACCCTCTCCACTCCTATGAAACAAATGCAATTGCCCTATGAACAGCCATGAGGCTGCTAGGGAATCTGCCTCATGCAGTGCAGCACAGGGAACAAGCAGGATTTACTGGGCATTTTAGAGATACCTCTAGCAGCCCCTCTTTGCACCTCCCACCAGCCCTTGGTGAGGTGAGGTGAGGGTCCTTCTGGCTGAGGAGGAATAGAGAAACAGCCATCCCTACCCCACACTGGGTCTGGGATCGGGGAAGGAAGCGAGGCATTTCCTCATGTCTGGCACTCAGTACATAGTCCAAAGAAGCTGGGAAGGGACCAGAACTTCAATCTGGTTCCTGCAAGCCATATGCAGGACACACTGCTCCACTGTATCTTGCCGCCAGCAGCAAAACAGCTTCAAAGTAGACAGTGGTTTCAGTAAAAAAGACCTGAGAGAATAAGGAAATTTTCATTTAAAGAGCAAGAAAAACCAGGCGCTCAGAGGAGTGAGCATCTGAAATGCAGCAGAAGGAGGCTATTGTGTACTCATTTTAAACGACCTTCCCGAATCCTGATAAATACGGCCACCACCTAAAAGAAAAGGTCCAGAAGTGGATTGCCTGGGTGAGTTCCTGGAGAGGTGGGACGAGACCTTTGTTTCCAGTGGATACTTGATTAACTGACTGTCTTGTAAATGAAAAACAAATAAGACTACTTTCTCCCTCTACCACTTTCCACTCCTTGCACCACCAGCAACAATGGGAGAGCTGGTGTAGATAGGGTCAAAGCACTCAAACCATTCAGCAGGTCACTCCAGATGACATGGAGTGACATTCTCAAAGCATTCGGTGCTAGGCAAAGTCTCCTGCCGCTGAAGTTAAGGAAAACGTTCCAGATGTCAACAGTAGCAATGCGAGGCCAATGCTGCATTGCTGAGTGCTTCTGAAGACTCCACACTTGGGGGTAAAAAGGTCAGCACTTACTGCTGCCTTTGCCACTTTGGCACTCCCAGCCTTCTCAGCTGCTGGGGGAGCTACACACCTGTTAGCATTAGTGACAAATCTCAGGGAGAAAAGTTCAGGTCTATAGAGAATGGCAGAAACCCTAGGTGGATGCGATGAATTAGATTAAGGAGGTGAGATGTAGGAGCACCATCCAGTTCTGAGAACTGCACAGGTTGAGCCAAGATAATCTAATGTGTGGAGTGGGGAGGAGGTGTTTGCTGAGACACTTTCATGAATGAATCTAACCTGGGGAAAGATGGTATTTGACAAAGCTGGTAAACGGTCCTCTCCCATCCTCAATACCAGTGATCTTGCACTTCCACTACTAAACAAGCCATTTGGTTATTCCCTCCCGCCGCCCCTGAGTGCTGAGACGCAGAGCAACTAAGGGCTTGCACAGTAACCAAGAGCCAATTTGGTTACAATTTGCTCTCTCTGTCTCATGTTAATAACTAATTAAAAGCTTGAATGTTCCCTGCTGTTTTGGGGTATTAATACAAATTTAATTGCACAATTTGTGGCTAAATGGTAACTTGCTTCCTTCCTAATACAGTATGCCCAATTAAACAATAACATGATCAATTAAACAATCACAAAATTAATTAGTTTGCAATAGCAGCCTAATTAAACATAAACTTTGCAACAGGGCAGCTTTCTGCCTCCTTTTAAAATGTCTTTTAAACTCTGTACCAGTTCACAAGCAATCTTGGGATCTCTGTTTCCCTTGAACCCCTCCTCTGCTATTGGTTCCCTCTCCCCAAAATCACTCCTCCTCACACTAGAATCTGAGATTTGCAGCAGCCGTTCCTTCCTACAAAAGCACAGCAACCTACTCTTCAATGCAAAGGACCTAGAGAAACAGAGCACTCAGAGAGGATGCCCATAGTCTACGGACCTGAGCATCTGCATTAGGAAAGCATAGGAAGGGGACTATCTGAGTCTGGGAATTCTCTGGGAATAATTAGTTAACAGAACAGTCTCGGTGAAACCCTAGAATGGACATCCCTGCCAAACCCACAATGAATTTGAGCTACGCCCCTGCTTTCCCTGGAGGAGTGCCCAGCTGTGATGCCTCCAGGACATGTTTGGTACTTACACCATGTGGGAGGGGGAATTCAGACCCGAAAACACCACCACACCACCCATAAGGGCCACCGAGAGGGTTTTGGAAGCCCTGGGAAAAATGTCCTACAAGGCCCCTTCCTTCCCCCATGGCTTCTTTTTCTGGCCTCCCATATCATACTTCAGGAAGAACGAACACCTCTGTGAGGATCCCTCAGGTCAGAGGCCCCTCCCCTCCCACAGGAAAGCCACTCCACCTGCCCTCGCCCTCTGGCCTTGCCTTCACCACTAAAAAATATACCCTCTCTTAAACAGAAAATCACACACTAATAGTCCAGCACATGATACAGCTTAACATGGCAAGAGTGCAGTGATCTGGGGACCATTACAAAAGTATGTAAGTAGGTAATAAGTGGGGGCTTATGGCACAGCAGCAACAAGGGCCATATTGCACCAAACACTAATGCTGTTTTTAAACGAGACGCTCCCACACATGTCCACCCATGGGCCACGTGTGGGAGTGCCCATATAAATGAGGAGGTACATGGGTGCGCACTCCCATGACCCACCCATCCCCACCCATCCGCAGGCCCAGAGCATCGCCAAAAAATCTGGGTTGCTCCGTGCATGGGCATGGGTGGAAATGGATGTCCAATACCCACCGGAGCGTGTGAACGGGGCAGCACACCCACCCGTGGGTCAAGTCCGCCAGTACTATAGGAAAAAAAGTCAGCACAACGCCTGGCCACCAACAGACCCCTCCCCACTCCCAATACGTCCCAAACCTGAAAAGAAGCCCTTAAAGGACATGCGTGCTAAGAGACGGACTTGCTGGCTCCAACCATGACACCCTAAGACCCTCATGAAGCGAGCAAGCACCATGGAAGACCTACCAGACAGTCAGGTAAGCGCATGGCAGTCCAGGCAAGGGACACCACATGTCAAGTAGGAAGCAAACCCGTAGCACAGGATAGGGATGGAGCAGGGCACAGTGGGGATGGGGAACAACACATACAATGTTGGTGGTGCAAGAGACAGCAAGCACTCCCACACAGGGGTGTTCCCGGCATATAACAAGGGATGGGACACCCAGGCATACAACTGCAACTTAAGTATGAGGATGCACACCACATGCATAAGCCCCCAAGGGACACAACCATAACGAGCAAACATAAAGTGCACCAGGCACACAACAACACCCATTCCATGTCTGTCACAGGAGTAGGGTCAGGCAGATGTGCTCATACAACGAGGGGCACGCGCGCGTGCGCGCACACACACACACACACACACACACAACATATGCATGGAAGCAGAACTGGTCATGCCAAGCAAAGCCTCCCTTCCATGTGTATCCCCTCTTCCTCCATGTGGCCAAGGTTGTATCTGTTGGATTAGAATGTAGGAGCGGATTCATGTAGGGGTGTCTGTCTTAACCCACACTATCTGGAGGCCTTGGGCCAGGGAATGCATCTGGCTTGAAGTGCCTTTACTTTTGATTCTGCCTTAACATTTCTACTGTGAATTCATATTGCTCCATTGTGCCTGAGAGATGCCAGCCATGTCCAAGCAATAGGGTGCTCATTAGTGCAGTCGGGGAGGTGGAGAGGTGTCACCTGTATGTGCCAGCATGTTGCTCGGTGACCTGTGGCTAAGGCGTGATGTACAGATGCTGTTGAGTGATCCAATGTCCGCTCATGATAGCTTTGACCTGCTGTTGCATAACATGTGGTTGCTTGGACACCCCTTTGGGAGCCTTGATTGTCAGCAGAGAATGAATGAGTTGGGGTTCTGTCTGCTCAAGCCTGCTGTGAATGTTCTGCCACCTGGAGGGATGCTGCCGTGGGATGCCAGGAAGAGTGTGGCTGTTCAGACCATTGCCGAACTGCTGGATTTTCACTTGAGCCTTCTGGGTGTTGGTTCATCTCTGCTGACCTATTTGCCAAGATCCTGATGCATGCCTGTGGTTATCAATGGGGCCATGAGTAGTGCAAAGATTGGTTTTATGGGCTGGACTTGCTCACGTTCCTGGCTGGGGGTCCCTACCTGAGGGGGGGCACCTGATGCAGCGGAGATGGCTGTCCTGTTGGATGTTTGGAACTGTGTGGATGTCCGAACCGCTTTGGCCACCAGAGACCCTTTTGTCCCTCGCTACATGGTGGATGGGCACATGCATACCCGGGGGTATCGCACGGTATGTTTGCATGGACAGAATATGCGGGGTGGGGTGGGGTTTCCTATGAAGGCTCCTCAGCACCCTTGAGCCAGTTTCAGAACCCCGCTCCAAGATGTTTGCCCTGTCCGTCTGCCCTATTGCTGTGTGTGTGTGACTCTGTCTACTTGCTTTGCCCATGAGCCCTGATGCACCTGTCCCTTTGTTTTCTCCGCCTACCCCGGTCATTGCTCATTGAGCTGCCTGTGTGTGTCCTGCTGTTTGTAGCACGGGCATCGTTTCACCTGTTCCTGCATCCATGATTCCCCTTGGAACGGGACCCCATGAACTGCCTGTGTTTGTCGTGGACTCCGCTGTGTGGTGTATGTGTTCAGGACTGGACTCCCTGCCTGGTGGGGTGTCTTGATTGGTTGGTTCATTGACCTTCACACTGTTCAACTTGTTGCAATAAATGTCCACCTTGTGTTCATCTGCTGCCTGTGTTGGTTTTCCCTTGCCCCATGGTTTTGTATGTGCTGTCTCTCTGTGCCTTGGTTGTGGTATTTTTGCCTGTGTGCACCTTCCCCTGTTCCTTCTCCCTCCCTCGCCCACATAGAGTCTGTTTGGGTATGGACAGCAACGGCAGCTATGGCTTCATCTGCCTTCCGTCTACCATGTTGCCATGTCATGCTGGGGGGAGGGGGACATGGTTTTCCTCTGATCGGTGTAGCAGCTGCCCGTTTGAACGGTGATCATATTCGCTGGGTGGACGGCCAGATGGGTGGGAGCTAGGTTCGCGGGATCCGTGGAACTTGGGATCAGTCCCAATGTGTGTTTTGCCACTGACTTCAATGGGGGTTTTCACACGGACAGCACCCATGCCTCTGCTCCACCTCACCCCTGGATGGGCCGTCCATTTAAAGGGGGCCCACCAGACGTGGTGGCGGAGCAGAGGTGGGGCAGGCTGTCCCTGCTCCAGGCAACCCCGCCAGCAGTGCTCCAGAACATCCAGGAGCACCGCCAGCAGAATGGGCTGCGCAATCTTGGGGCACCGGACAGAGGCGGGGTTGCTGTCTGTCTGCTTGGTGGACGGACACTGCAGCTCTCCTCTTGGCTGGGAGTTGCCCTGGGGAACACCATGGCATTGAGGACACTCTAGTCCACAACTCTGTGGTGCGAGGGATGGGTGCTGCACAGTCAGACCATAGGCCATGGCAGCCACCGGGTTGTTTAAAGCCAACCCAGGTGGGGTTGCAGGTAGGAAGACGTGGGGGTGCACCCCCCTGGACCTGCTTCAGGAGTGAACACCCCCACATCCATGTAAAAATACCTAATGGGTGGAGGTTTGCACCCTAAGGTTCAACATACATGCTGCCTTTGCTCTAAAGCAATTTATTCCATTTTAAGTAGTTTGTAACTATAACAGTGTGAAACTTTTGTAGACATGCTCTACAGGCTCCACCCAGCCTTTGTGAAGAGCTTGGGAGCACTGGGTGTGAGTGAATCAACGGGAAGGAACTCCAGATACAAAACTGAACTAACCAAACGCTGTTCATAGAACAGGGTCTGGAATACTGAATGGAAGCAGACAGGGGTGCAAACAGAAATTCTACAGAGGAGGAGCACAGAAAAGAAGACCCACCCTTTGGCTCTATTCCTGGAAGCCCAGAACCCTCTGTGGAGCAAACAGGCACCAGCAAGCCTATCTACCTTCCCAAGCAACCAGCAAGGCTGTAGGGGCTGGCTGGACACTCACTCACTCATCCTGTGCCTCCTTCTATTGCAGCCCTTGTGCACTAGATGCTGGGATGAGGATAGAGGCTGGCCAAACACCACTGGTGCAGCTGGCGGTTTACTCCTCTCCCACTAGGGGTGTGCATGTCATTTTAGTTATTACAATTATTGCAATAATTGTCATTGTCATTTTCATTATCATTATTGCAATAATGAAAAGAACAAATAATAATAATGAAAATAGAAATGAAAACAACATTTTGTTTTAGAAATAAAGGGAAAACATTGAAGAATGTATTTCTGGCTATAACATTTTTGTTTCTTATTCAATTCTGATGGAACCTAGGGAGGTTGTGCCCCCAATGGAGGGCACTATGTGTACCAGGTTTCAAAAAAATTAGTTAAAGGACACCGATTTAAGAAGCAACTGAATGCTGTGATTATACAAAAAAAACTCCATACACATTCATGGCTACATCTTCTTTATCTTCCATCCAATTTTCATGACACCTGTGAATATTATGTCCCTCCACAAGCTTAACACTCCTTCCAATTTTCAGAAAGATTGAATAAAGGGTTCTGATGGTATAAAACATTATCTTTAAAATACATTTCCAGCTGTAACATGTCTACGTTCCATCCTGTTTACAGGATATTTGGAAGGAATGTATCCTATACCTCCCCTGTCATCTCTATAAAACTATAGATCAATTTGATAAAGGGACCAAATTTTATAAGCAATTTATGTTGTCCCTTTGAAGACCATTATTCAGATAAATAGCACCACATGCAGTGCCAGTCAGAGGCAGGCACCTGGCATGGCAGGGGGAGGGAGGCTGTAGGAGGGAGGATGTGGAGCAACCCAAAAGAGTGACAAGACACATTCACTGGCCAATTACTGCATGCTTCCAGCTTTACAGGACCAATCGGTAGTGGCTTTGAGGCGAGCATAGGGGGCAGCCCATAGGCGGGCATAGAAGGGACATAACTAGGACTTTGTGGATAGCATCCCCAAAAATCAGCAGACACAGTTTACACATCAAGGCTGGCCAATTATCTTCACAATCACATCCTGAAGCACTGTGACAGAGGACATAAGAGAATCTCTATTGGCTCTTTCCTAAACAGATGCTTCTGAGTTTCCAGTAACAAGTGGGGGAGAGAAGTTGTGATGATCAAATCATAGAATGAGGATATTTGGTTGACATTTCTGCTGGCCAAATGACATCACAAACTGATCTTATACCACAGTGACACATAAGAGAATCCCTGGCACAGGCTCCTTCTCTGCATATGCTGTGTAGGCATTGCTGCAGCATTGAAACAGCTTGCTGGAGGAGGCCATTGACAGGGTGGCTCCGAGACACCCTCTGCCTCGGTCTCGTCACCGCAGGGCCCCTTGGTTTACTGAGGGGCTGCGGTGTAAAGCGTGTAGGCAGGAGGCTAGAGCGACGCTGTCGTCGGACTCGATCTGACTCCGACCGTCTTCTCCACAGGGCCCATTTGCGGTCCTATGTTGAGGCTGTGAGGATGGCATGGAAGGAGTCCCTTATTATCCTCATAGCATCTGCGAAGTCATGCCCGGCGGAGCTGTTTCGGGTGGTGCGGGGGCTGGTTAGTCTGGCCTCCCTCCGCCTGGATGGGGATTTGTCCCAGGCCCTCTGTGAGGAGTATGTCAACTACTTCGCAGACAAGATTGCTCGGATTCAGACCGACTTTGACTTCGAATTAGGGGCAGTAGGGGAGAGCGCGAGGTGACGGATGTCCCGTCTGGTCCAGCTTTGTGGGGGGAGTTTCAGGAAGTGATGCCTGCCGATGCAGAGGATGACTTGGGGTCTGTGAGGGCAACTTGTTATGAACTTGACCCATGCCCGTCCTGGCTGGTGAAAGTCTCCAGGGAGTCTTGGGGACGGTGCTGGCAAGGGTAGTGAACACATCCTTGCAGCAGGGGAGGTTGGCGCCTTGCCTCAAGGAGGTGGTGGTGCGCCCCCTGCTGAAGAAACCATCTCTGGACGTGGATGTGCTCGCCAGTTACCAACCTGTCTCTAACCTTCCCTTTTTAGGGAAGGTTATTGAGCGGGCGGTGGCAATCCAGCTCCAGGGGCATCTAGATAGCATCGGTTTCCTGGACCCTTTTCAATCTGGGTTCTGCCCCGGCTATGTTACCGAGACGGCGTTGGTGGCCTTGGTAGACGACCTCCGCCAGGAGATGGATGCAGGATGTTCAACATTTCTCATCCTGCTAGATCTCTCGGCCGCTTTTGATACCGTGGACCATGGGCTGCTGCTGAGGTGGCTGCATGACCTGGGAGGTCTGGACGGGACTGTTCTTGAATGGTTCCGTTCATTGCTCTCAGGGAGAAGCCAGTGGGTGGTGTTGGGGGATGAGACATTGTGCCCCCACTAGGGGTGGGAAACCGGTAGAATCCGGTATCCGATAATGCCGGTAATGGGCGTACCGGCATTATCGGATTCGACCCGGTAATCCGGACCCGGTACCGGATT
Organism: Sphenodon punctatus; assembly: GCA_003113815.1. Classification (NCBI taxonomy): domain Eukaryota; kingdom Metazoa; phylum Chordata; class Lepidosauria; order Sphenodontia; family Sphenodontidae; genus Sphenodon; species Sphenodon punctatus. The sequence goes on along the minus strand of QEPC01015714.1, from coordinate 503,806 downwards.
TCGGGGTACCGGATTTTTTTACATTGCAGCCATTTTAAAATGGCTGCAATGTAAAAAAA
>QEPC01015714.1:491167-502796 GCA_003113815.1 Sphenodon punctatus | reverse complement strand
TTCCGCAGGGTTCTATTCTGTCTCCATTATTATTTAATGTATACATGCAGCCCTTGGGGGAGGTCGTGAGAGAGTTCAGGGTGCGGTGTCACCAATATGCTGATGATACTCAGCTGTACCTCTCCTTTTCAACTGACCCAGACACGGCTGTCTTGGTGCTATCCCAGTGCTTGGAGGCTGTGGTGGAATGGATGTGGCTGAGCAGATTGAAGCTCAACCCCGATAAGACAGAGGTGATGTTGGTGGGGAGAGAGAGGGAGGTAGTGGCTCCCCTGATTGGGGGAGTTCGCCCTCCTATAGCTCAGCAGGTCCGTAGTCTGGGGGTGATATTGGACGCAGACCTCCGCCTGGAGCGGCAGGTGGAGGCAGTTGCTAAGGCTGCCTTCCGCCAGTTATATCTGGTACGTAGGCTGCGTCCGTTCATCTCCGGCCCGGACCTGGCCTCCTTCATCCATGCCTTCGTCACCTCAAGGCTGGACTACTGTAACGCGCTCTACGTGGGGCTTCCCTTGTGCCTGGTTCGGAGGCTGGAGGTAGTGCAGAATGCAGCGGCTTGTCTCCTTATGGGGACGGGTCATCGGGAGCATATTACACCTGTGCTCTGGACTCTGCACTGATTGCCAATAGCGTGCCGAGCTAGGTTCAAGGTTTTAGTGCTGATCTATAAGGCCCTTCACGGTCTGGGCCCCTTGTACCCCAGGGATCGCCTCACCCTCCGCTCCCCAGAGTGGCTCCTGCGGTCGGCTGGGGGTGCCTTCTTGGAGGTCCCCCGCGTAAAGCGGGGGGCCACAATGGAGAGGGCATTCCAGGTGGCCGCGCTGCGCCTTTGGAACTCCCTTCCGGAGGAAGCTCGCCTGGCCCTAAGCCTGTTGTCATTCCGGCGGTGTTGTAAAACCTGGCTGTTCGCCCAGGCCTTTTGGGTGGGGGTGGGTGGGTTAGGGTTTTGTTTTTTTCTCCCCTACCCTATTTTATTGTTTTAATGCTTAAATTGTATCCCGGGGCCCTTTTAAAAAAACATTTAACTGTTGGATTGTTTTAAATTGTTTTATATTTGTTTATATTGTTTTTATTGTTGTTGGAAGCCGCCCCGAGCTGTTTACAGGAGGGGCGGGGTATAAATGCAATAAATAAAATAAATAAATACAAAATAAATAAAATTGGGACCCTCTATCACATCTTTCTGATATCGGGCAGCGAAGATCATGAAAGTGTGATATACAGCCCTGCCAAATTTCATGTACACTGGTTTCTCCAACCTGTCCTTTTTAATTGTGTTTTTTATGAGGCCATACGTCAAACTTGGTTAGACCCGCTTTGCATAGGAAAAGAATCTCTACCAGCTTTGGTTAAAATAGTCTTCCTATTGTCCACGCAAAAAGAGTTGATTATGAGTGCAGTAGCTTTGTTTGCTCTGCTGGCCACAAAGATATGGAAGGAAATGGTGTTATAATAACCTGGTGAATGCCCACATTTTTAGAAGACACTATTTCCTGCTCTGGAAGTGAGTGTACTTGATAGAGTAAATATCGACACAGAGTGATGTTGAATATGATGTTTTAAATTTTGAACAGTATGATGTTTTAAATTTTGAATTTTATTGGTTGTGTATTTTGTATTTTTACTTTTGTATTTTGTATTCTTGTATTCCTATGTTTGTTGGCGATGGCGGATGCTAGTGCCATAATAAATTCAATTCAATTCAATGTACACTGGTTGGACTACAAAGATGTTACAGTCAGATATACATTTATAAGTTAATTGCTTATACCACCAGGACCCATTATCCAATCCTTCTGAAAGTTGGCTGAGATAGTAAATAGGAAGGGGTATAAACTTGCCAAGTTTCATCTACATTAAATGTGATGCAAAGAAGTTACAGCTAAGAATGTATATGAAGATTTTTACAAAATAATATAATTCAACTGCTTATAAAATTGGATAGCTTTATCCAATCATTTTGCAATTTGGTGCACATAATGCCTTCCATTGGAGGCATAATCCCAAATATAATGAAAACCAAATATAATTAAAAACAAAAATGTTACAGCTGAAAATGTGTTTTCAATTGAAACCAATGGAAAGCAAAAACAAAAAGAACAATTCGATATTTATGGGGAAAAAATGACATATTTATATAACAAACAAAAAAAAATTAAAATGAAAACGACATGGGCCCCTGGTGCACACCTCTACACTCCAGCACTGAACATGGGCAGGCACCTGGCCAGCTAGGCCCCCTTCCTGCACCAAAAGCCCATGCACAAGGGCCACGATGGGAGAAGGGAAAGACTAAGCATGGCTACATGCCTGCAAGCACCTGCGCTGCAAGCGGGCACCTAGCCACCTAACCAACTACCCCACCCCACCCCAGCTTTCCCAACAAGGGAGGTTGATGGGCACCTGGTGTCCCACCACACAGGAACAGGGTGGAGGACTTCCAGAGGGTGGCTATGGAGGTGGCCAAGTTGCTCTTCCCAGCCCTGGGTGAATGAACCTGAATCTTCTGAAATGAGGCTGACTAAGCAACTGAATGAGGACAGCCACAGAAAATGAAGAACACTTAGCTTTCCAAGGCTACCTTTGCACAGCTCATCCCAGGCTCATCCTTCTTCAGCCCAGCCAGAAACTAGTCTCACTAGGGATAGGAGAAATGGTTCTGATTGAACAGAAACTGGCCCAAGCCCTTGCATGCAGCTTCAGCTGCAACATTTACTTTTTATTTTCCATTTTTCTGCACTTCCTGGTTTCAAATGAGATGGGAGGTGCCAAGCGACAGCAGGAAAGGCTGTTCACTTGGTGTCTCTGATTCAGCCAGAATTAGGCCAGGGCAGCAGTGTGAGAAGAAAGCATGTCCTTGCAAAAACGTGTTGTTTCATTTGAATATGCTTCAAAACCAAATCTTTTACAAGCTCTTTCAGGGGAAGAGAGGGAAGATGAGGGCATACACTCGAAGATGCACTGCACTCCCGCCTAACCTTTAATTCCTCTGGAAAACCCACTTCTTCTGTCAGGCTTTCTCTAGGTCTTCACCCCCACAGATTGCTTGTTTATCCTTCTTGTTATACCTAGGGAGGTTGTAGGCTCTTTGTCACTGGAGATTTGTTTTATTTATTTGAATGTATATGTCACCCTTTCCTGAAGTCTCAGGGCAGCTCACAAATAATAAAAGCATTAAAACTAGTACAAAAGACCTTAAAAACCCCAATCCTTCCCCAAACCCACAATACCAGATTTCTGTTTCCCACTCCCATTCCGCTATCCCCTCCTGCCAAATGCCTTTTTAAACAAAAAGGTTTTACACGACCTCCAGAAGATGCCTAGGTCCAGGCTCAAATGAACCTCTGGGGGAAGGGAGTTCCATAGCAATGGGGCAGCAACCAAGAATGCCTCCCTGTGAGCTTTTGTTATATGAACGGATGGTACCCACAGGGAGGAGCTCCCAGTCAGTTGCACGAGTCACAATAAGGCATGGAAGGACAGGCGATCTTTCAGATATGTGGGCCCAGACCATTTAGGGCTTTAAAGGTCAAAACCTGCACCTTGAATTGTGCCCAGAAAGTTATAGGAAGCCAGTGCAGACTTTGGAGCACCGGTGTAATGTGCTCCCAGTGTCCTGTCCCTGAAAGGAGGTGAGCGGCTGCATTCTGCACCAGCTGCAGCTTCTGAATAGTCATTAAGGGCAGCCCCATGTAGAGTTCATTGCAATGATCTAGCCTTGAAGTGATGAAAGCATCGATGACAGTGGCCAGAACTGAATCAAAAAGAAAAGACTGCAGCCTCCTCACCTCGCTCCTCTGTCACCCCTGCTACCTTCTCCTTTGGGGGTCTCTCCTTTTCTCACCAGCCCTGCCCCAAATGTCAGGGGTAGGGTGGGGTGGCGTGGGCCTCCTCCTCACTAATTCCTGTCAATTCCAACTGCTTTCTCCTTCCCCCTCTCTCTCTTTCCCTTACTTTGAGGCTCATTCTGTGTGCCTCTACTCCCCCCTCCATCTCTGTGTCGCTGTCATCTACTGCCCCCCTGGCTCTTCCTTTCTATTGACCTTGTCTTCTCTAGCAACTGCTCTGTCTCTGATCTCTCCTTTGATCCTCATCCCATCTCTGACCACTTCCTTGCCTCTTTCAATATCTCCCACTGCCCCCCCTCCTCTTCCCCATCTCCACGTCCCTTCCTTCCGTGACCTGCAGGCCATTAACCCCCTGGACTTTGCCTCCTCTCCCTCCTTCTCCCCTCAGTCTTCTCCTCCTCCCCTGACACTGCTGTCTAGGCTTTCTATACCTCTCTCTCCTAAACCCTTGACTCCCTTGCCCCCCTCTCCTCCCGCCCCGCCTGCTCCCACAGCCCCTTTCCTTGGCTTACCCCCAGTATCCACCAACTCTGCTCCTGAACCTGTGCTGCTGAACGTCTCTGGTGCAAATCCCATTCTTATGCTGACTTCCTTCACTTCAAATTCTCTCTCTCCTACCTTACTTGTTCTATCTCACACGCTAGACAGCATTACTACACCTCCCACATTGAGTCCTGTTCTCAGGACCCTCGCCACCTGTTCTCCACCTTTGACTCCCTCCTCAAGACCCCCTGTCGTCCTCCTCCCTTTCTGCTCAGGATCTTGCTTCCTTCTTCACCTCTAAGATAGACAAGATCCGCCTCGACATCGCTTCCCACTCCTCTTCTTACTCCCTCCCCTCCCCCTCCTTTTCTCCTGTCCTCCTTCCCTCCCACCCTTGAGAAAATCTCCTCCCTGCTCTCCTCCTCCAACCCTTCCACTGGCCCCCTTGACCCCATCCCCTTCCGCCTCCTGGCCTCCATTGCTTCCACTGTTGTCCCTTCCCTCCTGCACATCATCAACCTCTCCCTCTCTACTGGCTCCTTCCCCTCTGCCTTCAAGCATGCCACGATCTCTCCTATCCTCAAAAAGTCCACTCTTGACCCCTCTGACCCTTCTAGCTACAGTCCTGTCTCACTCCTTCCTTTTGCTTCCAAGCTTCTTGAATGTGTTGTCTACTCCTACTGCCTCGACTTCCTCTCTGCCAATTCCTCCATTGACCCCCTCCAATCTGGCTTCCGCCCCCCTCGCTCTACTAAAACTGCTAAGTTCACCAACGATCTTCTTGTGGCTAAATCTAATCGCCTCTACTCCTTTCTTGTCCTCCTTGACCTCTCTTCTGCCTTCGATACTGTTGACCACTCACTTCACTCCCTTAGCTTCCATGGCTCTGTCCTCAACTGGTTCTCCTCCTACCTCTCTGACTGCTCCTTCAATGTGTCTCTTGACAACTCCACCTCCTCCTCCCTTCCCCTCTCGGTTGGTGTTCCCCAAAGCTCTGTCCTTGGCCCTCTCCTCTTCTCTACCTACACCCTGTCCCTAGGCAAACTCATTGCCTCCCCATGGCTTCCAATATCACCTCTACGCTATGACACTCAACTCTCTCTCTCTACTCCCTCTCTCTCCATCTGTTCCAGCTCGCCTCACCCACTGTCACTCTGATATCTTTACCTGGATATCTCAACATCAACTCAAATTCAACATGGCTAAAACTGAACTCCTTATCTTCCCCCCTCAGCATTCCTCTCCCTCCTCCCTGTCGATCCTTGTTGATGGGATCACCATCCTTCCCGTCCCCCACGCCCATAGTTTAGGCTTCATCTTTGACTCACCCCTTTCTTATAAACCCTACATCGACTCTGTTACCAAATCCTGTCGCTTCTCCCTCCATAACATTGCTAAGATTTGCCCTTTTCTCTGTGTCTCCTCTGTCAAAACCCTTGTTCACGCCCTGGTCATCTCTCACTTTGATTATTGTAACCTCCTTCTCACTGGTCTCTCCCACTCTCACCTTTCTCCCCTTATCTCCATCCAAAACTCTGCTGTCAGGGTCATCCACCTCACCCGTTGCTTCAACCACGTGTAGCCACTCCTCTCCTCTCTTCACTGGCTCCTCCTTCCTGAACGAATAATGAACAAGCTCCTAGTCTTCACCTATAAGGCTCATCACAACCTTGCTCCCTCCTACCTCTCTGCGCTAATTTCCTCTCATACTCCAGTCCGTGAACTCTGCTCCTCCTCTGTCCCCTCTCTCGGCCTCCCACACCTCCCCTGCTCCCCCAACCGCCTTCATCCCTTCTCCCTAGCTGCCCCCCATGCCTGGAACTCCCTCCCTGCCCACATCCGCCTCGCCCCCTCCCTTCGTACCTTCAAATCCCTCCTCAAGACCCACCTCTTCTGCTCTGCCCTTCCCAACTCCTCACTCCCCACACCTAACTCCTGCTGATACCTTCCACCCAGTACAATCTGTTACCTGAGGTATTTGTACTCATATCCTCACCACATGGACCAGCCAGTCATCATTCTCAATGTAACCAAGCCAAGCACGTGCACCTGAGACCTCGCATCTTTGTGAATGTTACACCCCTTGTCTCTCCTTCTGTTCCCTTTCCTTCATCTCCCCCCTGGTTCACAACTAGTGGCCCTCATGGGCCCAAGATTCTCAAAGAGAGGCTGGATAGCCATCTGTCACGATGTTGCAGATGTATTCATCTTGCATCTAAGCAGGAGCTTGGACTAGATGACCCTCTAGAATAGATACCTTCCAAGTCATGAGTCTATGATTATTAGGGATGGGACTCTCGGTTTTGGTTTTAACCGAAAGTGGCAGATAATGGCCATTTTTGGTTAAAACCTAGAGATCAGAGAATTGGGCCCGCTCAGATCCCAATTATTGGATCGGATCTTCCCACTTAAGTCAATGGGAAATCCTTCCATTGACTTCAATGGGAAGAGCTGGGGGGAAATTTCCACCTGCCCCCATCCCACTCCTGGTGTTGGTCGGTGGGGGTGGGGATCATTACCCCTAAAATCCCCACCCACCGGGGCCTGGCTTTACCCCACCTCCCACCCCACCCCTGGGGCCCCTGTAAAGTTACTTACCGTTGCCGGTCCAGAGCTCCGAGAAATGCTGCCGTATCTGCAGCGCACATGCACAAATGGGCACCGAGGCTATGCTGCGTATGTGCATCCCTAATCCAAAATAGCATTGGCAGCTGGCCTCGGTGCACATTTTGCACATGTGCACTGCTGATACAGCAGTGTTTCTCGGAGCTCTGGACCAGTGACCTAGAAGAGAAGAACAGAAGATTAGAAGAAAGAAGGCCCTGCTGCCTGGCAGAAGTGCTGACTCTACTGCCGGTGGCTGGGCCTCCTCTACTGCTGGCGGGAGCTGGCTCCGCTGCCAGGTGGCCAGGTCTTATCCGCCGCCCTGCAGCAGAGAAGGCCCAGCAGCCTGGTAGCAGAGTCGGCTCCCACCAGCAGCAGAGGAGGCCCAGACGCCAATAGCGGAGCTGGAAGCTCAGCTGGCGGCCATGACCCCCACCCTCCGGACTTGAACCAGCAATGGTAAGTAACTTTACAGGGGCCCCGATGGTAAAGCCAAGCCCCGGCGGGCGGGGGTGTTAGGGGTAATGGTCTCCACCCCCACTCTATGATGCCAGGAGTGCGGTGGGGAGGTGCCCAGGTTTGTTTTTTTTCTCAGCTCCCCTGTGTCTCGGAGTCGGAGTGTGGTTCTCTTTCCCACTGAAATCCATCGGAAAAAGAACCGACACTGATAAATCTGATACCGATATAAGGTCTAAGACACAGAGGACCCGAAACTGAAAGAAACCAAAACCGATAATTTATCCTGAGTCCTACCCGTAATGATTATGCTGTCTCATCCTTGAGGACCCCCCACCCCCTTTGTTTGACTAGCTAAGAGTGTGCACCTGCAACTTCTCAGCTTCATGAATGTGTACCTGTCTCTCCCTACGTGCCCCTTCCCTGGCTTTGGCCTATGGGAGTCTCGGGGTCAACCCATAAGAGGTGGCACTCCTACCTCTGGCTGCCCCTTCCCTTGTCTACCCTATATTTTAAACCTCCCATGGCAAGGACCTGTCTCTAATCACAACTCTTCAGCACCCTGCTGCTACTTCATACATAATAACATAATAATAAAAGTAATAACAATAGAGGATGGATTGATGTCCTAGAGTCCCCTGTTCCTTCTTGTGCCCTGAGCACACCCCATAAGCACTCCTGCCCATAACTCTAATCCAGCCCACAGAGCCTGTTCAAAGGGATCTATGCGAGGGGAACGTTTCCACACCCTGCTTTAGATACAAGGTATGATTCAGCTTGTTCCACCAGAGCAAAAGTCTACAGACTCTGGGGTTGACTAGACCATTGGCTTCCCAAACTCAGCAGCTATTACATGACTCAGCCCCAGGACAGGTTTGATCAGGCCAACTCTGTTCTTTCAGCAGACTTTGCCAGAGTAGGATCAAAGCTTCCCCCCACCTTCCCCCAAAATTACTTTTTCTCTTCTACTACCAGAGTGGGATTCTAATCACTGGAGCAAGGTTTTCCTTTTGTATTGCATTCACAAATTGCTCCAGCAGTGGCAGCAACAATGGGAACAAGAGCTGAAGAATTACCAGAGAGTGGATCAATTACTTCCAGTGGCTGCGTCCCACTAATCCCCCCCACGTAGCCCTCGGTGTTTGCAAAAGCCTTGCAAGGGAACAGCCCGCTGACTTAGTGACAGGTCTAATTCTAGCAGTAAGAATTGAGGGATGCAAGCATCTCAAGCGCGCGTGCGCCCGCATAACACCCACAATTAACCACTTAATGGAGAGAGATGGCACCAACAGTAATTCTGACTGACGTTAGTGGGGTAAATGGGAGAAGCCGGCATGCACACATTCCCATCCTTCTCCCTCCATGGGCTTTCACAAAAGTTACAAGAAAACAAAAACCCCAAGCCTAGAAAAATGAAGCCCACACAATCACAATGGATGTCTCGTGATCTTGGAAATATTCCTCCAATCTTTCAATCTCCAGGGATTATCAGAGAGGGCTTCCTTCCCTTTTAGTTATTCTGATCCTTCTATGATCCACCCCAGGTGGGCTGTTGGCAGGCAGGCTGATGCCAATCAAGAAGTGGAGGGAGGGAGCTCTCTCCCTCCCTTGTCCCCCCACCCCTGCAGCAGACAGAGTTTAAATCTGCACTAGAGCTCTTTGAATGCTGCGAAATTGTAGCAACCGACCTGGGCGGGAACATGTGCTGGCTGGGCCTAGTTCCCGTCTTGCAGCATCTCTCCAATTCTCACAAGCAGCAGCAAACAAAACGCACTGCTGAGTGAGGACTGTCACTTGTCAGGAAGTGTGGCAGGTATTTGGATAAAGATTTCTTGGCTGCGTGTGGTTGGGACCGGCCTAAAAACATTAGCGGTTGCTGGGAGGCATGGGATGGGATGAGATGATAGCAGAGATTAAAGCGGCGGGGGGAGGGGCCTGGGGTAGGAGTTATGATGAGCTGCTTGCTGCAGCCCCTTTCTGCTAGCTTCTCCACCTTTGCAGAATGCAAGTTAGGGTATTTGTCTAACCTTTGGGTCTGCAAATTAAGAAAACTCTCCTTTGGTATGACCCAGTGCTATGCTGCCTGCAGACAGTCTCAAACAATAGCTTGGAGAGGGGTGTGAATGAATTGCTCATGTGTCATAAAATTCGTTTCCCTGAGCCCTTTGACTGTCAGCTCTTTGGGGCAGCATCTAGCAGCTCTTACTCTATATTCATACAGTGTTGTCAGGGTCCAGCTCCCTAGGCATTAATACAAGAAACAGATTCATTCTAATTAGAATTGGCCATATTTTTGGAATGGAAAATACATTTTTCTGCTTGATTTTCTTTTTTCTTTTCTTCCTCTTTGCAACTGAAAGCTGAAACTTTTGGCTGCATATTTTTTCTTTCTTTCATTTTTTAAACATATTTCTGCAACTGAAATGTACTGAAAATCTTCGGTTACCCATTTTCAGTAACCACAAATTTTTGTTCTATGAAAACACACATAAAATCTATTGCAACATCTTTGAAATGAATATATAACACCAATTTAAAGTATAATAATACTAATGATGTATTTGTCCTACTGAGGTGTTAACGCTGAACCCTAATGATGTCAATATGGTTAACTCTTCAGTAATTTTCAGTAATATCCAGCAACACTAAGAAGAGTGAGTACCCTCACTATTCCCCTCCCTCCTTCTGCTCAAGGGACAGGAAAGTAAGCATAATAATACAGCATTTCCAACTCAGCTAAACCAGTAGGGAGCAAAGCTTGTCACCATCTGATGGCTTTGGTGGTCTATGTGAAATAAGCCATTGGCTTCCATTTAGTTCCTAGTGAGAAACTGTCAACAACAGCTCAAAAACGTCTAATAGGATTGTGTTGCTCATGTCACTACGCACTCACAGTGGGTAGTCTGGACAGAAATCAAGCACCGAGTGAACCCTAGAAACTGAATCAGTGTATGCACTAGGACACTTATGCACAAATATTTCTCTGCCAAGTAATTACCTGAGGTAGCGTCAAGCAGTTACTGAGCTCACAGACTATACAATTTATCTTGCAATCTTATAGTCTGTGCTTCTCTGCCAATGGAGTATCATGGCTTTCCCTGGAATTACTTACAGTGGACCTCCAGGCAGGCGTTGACACAGGCAAAAACTCTGCAGTTAGTTTGAACCAAAGTTATAACTCCTGTGACAACCAAGGGTATTTTTAAATGCGCCTCCCCACCCATTACCCACCCATCATGAATGTTGCAGGGCCGTACTGGCGCCCTATGCTCTGCAACATGTATGATGGGTGGATAATGGGTGGGGAGGCGCTTGTCTAAAACACTCCAAGAGTTAACAGTTCTGCAGAAATTTGAAAAATACTCCAGAGTGGAATGTTTCCACAAACACAAAAAATCTTTACTGAGGAAATTATTTTGTTTACTCTGCAGGTAAGTGTTCAATAATACAAGGTTTTAGAATGGCTTCTTTGGGATCCTTAGATGAATTTCATTTATTACTATATCTGCTAGCGATGGGCGTTACGGATTTGGATCAATCCGCAACTGCCTGTAATAGGCAGTTACAGTTTAATCCGTACTGAACTGCAACAGGCGTGTCGCGGTTCGGTATAAAATCTATAAATAAAAAAACCCCACAAAACCTGAGCATGTGCAAAATGACCACCGGACCGTTGTGCGCATTTGCAACCTTTTCCAAAATAGCAGCAGCATTGCCACCATTTTGGAAAAGGGCAGGCAGTCTGCATATGTGCAGTGGCCATTTTGCACATGCACAGACTTGGCTGCCCTTTTCCAAAATGGCGGTGACGCTGCCATCACCATTTTGGAAAAGGCTGTCCTTTTACAAAATGGTGGTGACGCTGCCGTCACCATTTTGGAAAAGGCCACATGTGTACAGAATGGTCCAGTGGCCATTTTGCGCATGCACAATGTTTTTTGGTTTTTTTTAATAATTAAATACGAATCTGTAATTAAATCCAAAATTAAAGATCCAGATCTACGATCCAGGTCAGTAATTCCCTCTGGATGTCCACACCTAATATCTAATGGGGGCAAGCTAGGGGTGCTGCTGGTGTACCGGGCCCCTTCCTGCCCGGCGGCATCCCTTGCCGCTCTAGCGGAGCTGGCCTCGGAGGTGGTGTTGGGCTCCCCCAGGACTTTGGTTCTGGGGGACTTCAACGTCCACGCCGATGCCGGTCTTGTTGGGGCGGAGCGAGAGTTCATGGCCGCCATGGCAAC
>QEPC01015714.1:478274-489173 GCA_003113815.1 Sphenodon punctatus | reverse complement strand
GAGGCTGCAGCTGGTGCAGAATGCGGCGGCTCGTCTTCTTACGGGGACGGGCCGCCGGGAGCATATTACACCGGTGCTCCGAGCTCTGCACTGGCTGCCGATAGCGTGCCGAGCCAGGTTCAAGATGTTGGTGATGATCTATAAAGCCCTACACGGTCTTGGACCCTCTTACCTTAAGGACCGCCTCACCCTTCACGCCCCAGAGTGGCTCCTGCGGTCCGCCGGGGGTGTCTTCCTGGAGGTCCCCCGTGTTAAGCCGGGGGCCATGATGGAGAGGGCATTCTCGGTGGTAGGGCCGCGGCTTTGGAACTCCCTTCCGGAGGAAGCTCGCCTGTTTCCTAGCCTATTAACATTCCGGCGTAATTGTAAGACCTGGCTGTTCGCCCAGGCCTTTGGGAGGGAGGGGTAGGGGAATGTTTTAGTTCCCCCACCTATTTATATTTATATTTATATTGGTTTTTTGCCCTGTTTTAATATTTTAATATGATTGTGAATTTTAAAAAATTTTAAAAATTTTATTGTATGTTTTAATGTTGTGAGCCTCCCCGAGCTGCGTGGCAGGAGGGGCGGGGTAGAAATCTATAAATAAATAAATAAATAAAATAAATAAATCTACATGAACTTCAATGGAGTTACCACTAATGCCCTGCTCATATGAGGAATCTACTATCCACAGGTAGAATGCATTTATTTAATTAATTTATTCATTTAATTAATTAATTAATTAATTTTTATTTATATCCTGCCCTATCTCCGAAGGCTCAGGAAGGCTTACAATAAACACATAAAATTCAAATATAAAATAATTAAAACTCCACAAAACTAAAAACTCCTCCTCGCTCCCCCCTCCCAATCTATTCCTGCCCATTGAATGCCTGGCCAAATAAAAAGGTCTTACACTGCCTCCAGAAAACATTTAAACTAGGGCTCAGGTGATCTCCAAGGGAAGGGAATTCCAAATCTCTGGGGCAGTCAGCCTCTCTGCAAGCCCAAGTCATATTCATTCCTTCATTCGTATATCCCACCCTTCCCCGAAGGGGAAATATAAATATAAATTATAAAAACATTTAAAAATACAATTCCCCCCCAAAATCCAACCCACTCCCACCCTCAAACAACCTCCCACCAAATCCATCACCCTATTCCCCTAACAACCCATTCTCCTCCTTAAATCAATGCCCCCTCCCTAATTCAGTCCCCGCTGCCAAAAGCCTGACAGAACAAAATTGTCTTACATTGCCTCCGGAAGGTCACCAGGCTTGAACACAGGCGGACCTCCTGGGAGAGGGAGTTCCACAGCAAAGGTGCAATGGCTGAGAATGTCTTCCTCATAGTTGAGATCCAACAAAAACCCAAAGTCTCCAAGAAGGCACCCCAACCGTTCACAGAGGCCGTGACGGAACACGGGGAGCCAGGAGATACCTCAGATAGATGGGGCCTAGGCGGTTTAGGGCTTTAAAGGTCATCACCAGGATCTTGAATTGGCCCCAGAAGTCTATCAGCAGCCAGTGCAGCAAACAGAGTACCGGCATTATGTGTTCGCAGTGACACGACCCCATAAGGAGGTGAGCCACTGCATTCGCTGCAACCTTCAAACCATCACCAAGGGCAGCTCCATTCAGAGTGCATTACAGTAGTGTAGTCACAAGGTGATGAAAACATGTATGACAGTGGTCAGATCCAAGTCTGAAAGAAAAGGTCGCAGCCTCCTCACCAGATGGAGTTGGTGAAAAGCGCTCCTGGCCTCTGCCACAATCTGGCAATTCAGGTGCAGCAAAGGATCCAGAAGCACTCCAAGGCTGCAAACCCGATCAATCAGAGGGGGCCAGACCCCATCAATAAAAGGAGTCCCAATTCCCTCTAGGTCACAAGATTGGCCAACCATCATCACCTCAGTCTTGTGAGAATTCAGCTTCAGTCAACTCGCCCTCATCCAGTCTCCCACTGCAGTTAGGCAACAGGTAAGCAGTAGCACAGAGACTGCTGGACCTGGGTCGGATGAAAAGGAGAGGTAGAGCTGGGTGTCAACATACTGATGGCACCTCACCACAAACCTCTGAAAGACCTCGCCCAGCATCTGCATATACATGTTAAACAAGAGCAAGGACAGAATGAACCCCACAAGGGAGATCCTGAGGAGATGATGAGCAATTGCCCAACACCACCTGCTGAGACCTCCCAGCCAAGATCAGTCCCACCCACTCCAGGCAGGTTTCACAGGTGAGTCAACAACACATTATGATCAACGGTATCAAAAGCCACTGAAAGTTCTAATAAAATCAACAGGGTGGAATTTTCCTGGTCTAACTCCAGGTGAAGGTTATTGACCAAGGCCAGAAGCGCTATCTCCGTGCTAGGCCCAGGACGGAAACCAGACTGTGAAGGGTCCAGGAATTCGATAGCATCCAGATGCGCCTGAAGCTGACAAGCCACCGCCCATTTCATAACCTTCCCTTTTTAAGAAAGGTTCGAGACAGGCCGATAACTGACGGGGTAATCAACGTCCAATGATGGCTTCTTAAATAGAGGCTGAACAATCATCGCCTTAGGCAGCTTGGCACTCTGCCCTCTCGAAGGGAGGTGTTGATCACTCCAGCCAACAACGGCCCCAACATCTCCCAGCTGGCTTTCACCAGCCAGGACGGATATGAATCTAATACACAACTTGTGGCTTGCACAGCCCCCAGCACCTCTTCCGCATCAGTGGGTGACAACAACTAAAATGGATTCCCCCCCAAAAGGACAAGGCTGAGCTTCCATAACCCCCAGCTCTGATTCTGCACCAGAAACGGTCGCCACAAGGTCACAGTGAATACGAGTAATTTTATATGAAACTGGATCATTGATGGAACCCAAAAGAGGGCACCCTTGGCAGATCTTAAGTACCATGAAGGAGCATAAGGAGAAAGACAGTCCTTCAGATATATAGGGCCTAAGCTGTTTAGGGCTTTAAAGATCAAAACCAGCACCTTGAATTGTGCCCAGAACACTATAGGCAGCCATGCAGATTCTTAAGCACTGGTGTAATGTGCTCCTGGTGACACACCACCATTAAGAGGCAGGCCACCATGTTCTGTACCGGCTGCAGCCCCACGTAAAGCACATTGCAGTAGTCCAGCCTTGAGGTAATTAAGACATCGATGATGGTGGCCAAATCCACATTGGAAAGAAAGGGATGCAGCCTTCTATGGAGTTGCTGAGAAACAATCTTGGCCACAGCTGCAACCTGACCTTCCAGGCACAGCTGAGATCCAGGAGCATCCCAAGACCTGAGTAGCAAGGGGAGGCAGGACCCCATCAATGATAGAAGCCCCAATCCCCCCCAGGCCACAGTGCCGACCAACCATCATCACCTCAGTCTTGTCTGGATTCAGCTTCAGACTGCTCATCCGCATCCAGTTCCTAATAGCAGCCAAGCACTGGGTAAGCAACGAGACTGCAGGGTCTGGGTCGGATGAAAAGATAAGTAGATTTGGGTGTCATTTGCATATTGAAGACAACGCACCCCAAATCTATGAATGATCTCACCCAGGGGTCTTAGATACATGTTGAACAGGAAGGGGGACAGGATGGAACACTGCGGGAGACCACAAGAGAGGGGGGCGTGGGAGGAAAAACAATCACCCATCAACACTTGCTGAAACGTCCCTGACAGGAATGAACAGAACCACTCTAGAGCCATCCTGTGAACCCCTGGCAGGTCCTGTAGCCATGTCAACAACATCTCGTGGTCAACTGTATCAAAGGTCGCTGAAAGATCTGAAAGGATCAACAGGGTACAATATCCCCTGTCAACCTTATGGTGAAGATCGTCGACCAATGCCACAAGTGCAGTCTTGGTGCTATACCCAAGATGAAAGCCAGACTGATATAGGTCCATGAATCCAATTGCATCTCGATGGCCCTGCAGCTGCCTGGCAACCACCTGTTCAATAACCTTCCCTAAAAAGGGAAGGTTAGAGACGGGGTGATAGCTACCTAAGGAGTCAGCGTCAAGTAATGTTTTTTTGAGCAGGGGGTGAGCAACTACCATCTTGAGGGCTTTTGGAACCCTGCCCTCCCTAAGGGAGGCACAATCCTCTACAGCAAACGTCCCAGTCCCTCATGGCTGGCTTTCACCAATCAAAACGGACAAGGATCTAATTTAAAATTGGTTGCCCGCATTGCCCCAAGGGCATCTACTCACCTCGGTAAGTGACACCAACTGAAACTGATCAAAATAAACATGACAAGATTGAGCCTCCACAGGCCCAAACTCTGACTCTGCCAAAGAACTAGCAGCCCCCCAAGTCAAGGTGAATAAGAGCGATTTTGTGTGCAAAGTAAGTATTAAATTCCTCACAGTGGGCAGATGACTCAGCTATAGGACAGAGACAGCCTGGGTTCAATGCATGGTATTAGAATCCCTGAGCAGCTGAGCTACCTCATCTTTTATCTGCTGGGCAGGGTTAGGTGTTGCCCTTTATGCCAAGTGGGGTTGTTAGTACTGATTAACTGGGAAATTACTCCCAAATAAATCCAAAGAAAGAAAAAACCAAAAAACATTAAAAAAAATAAATCATATATGTATTTCTGATTTTAAACCAAACAGTGGATTTATGCCATCATATGCCTGAAGAGGTTTCTGTCCAATTCTCAGCACTTCCTCTGAAATCTCAGGGATTTGGACTGCGCCATGACTGGGGAGGCCAAAGAAGACATGGCTGCAGTACCATGCTGTGGAGATAAATTTGGGGCCCTGGTACATCATGGTAGCTGCTATGGTGACCAATCCCACCACATACCCATTTTTAACTGAATTCGTAAGTTTAGAAATCAGTTTCTGGAGATTATACTTACGTTTTATTTATGCACGCTACTTTTAATTATTGTTTTATTCATCATAGTCTAATGTATATTAGGAAAGAACATTCTTGTAATTTTTGTGCTACTTTCCAAATTCGGGTGTTCTGTACAATTGTACCCCCACTCCAGCTCCTTCTCATAATGCCTGTGCATAGGGTGGCCATACCTCCCCTTTAAAGGAGGGTACTTATGAAAAATACATGGTGCAAGGTTGTACTGGAACCAATGGAGCCCTGCAACATGCATGTTTCATAAGTGTCATCTTTAAAGAGGCGGTATGGCTTACTTGTGCAGTACCACCCATGTACAAGGCACTGAGGCGATGGACCTCGCGCAAGGAAGCACAAAGATGACACATTTTGAACCCATATGATCCCCACAGCTAGTAAACGATGGGCTGGTGTCTGCCAAGAAAAAATGACTAGGCATTTCAGTTTCTGGATGAGGCTGCTTCTGAGGTACATTTTGGCCTTAGACTATGAGGACAAGTTGAGATGAGGGGTGGCATACCCACTGAAAAGAAAAAGCATTTGTAAGCTCGGACACATTTGTCTGGCATATCTTGAGCAGCCCCTGGAATCCAGCACAATGCTCTGGAACACTGCCTCCCGCTCCCCTGCCTGCACTGGCTGAGGGCTCAGATTCGGCTGCCAGGACTTGTGGAATGGTGGGCCTCTTCCTCCCCCTTCACTCTTCCTTAGCCCAACCTTTCATCATGATGGCCCCTTCTGCTTTGGGGCACCACCTCAAAGCTACCTGAGGCTCAGTCTTGACCTAGCATGCCCAGTAAAGGTGGCTTCGGGACTCATCCTAAAATGTCCAGGTAGTTCAAGAGTGGCATGTCTGGACCATGCCTGCAGGGGATGAGGCAAGGGAAGCACCATAGCATGGGAAGCCCAGGGCTGGCTGTGCAAAGGGAACTTCCCGGGCGGGCCCTCTCCCTTTAATTGGTGCTAATTTGTGCGTCTGTTCGTGCTGGCTGGTGAGATGTCATTGTTGAAAGGCACAGAGGGGAAGGCTCGAGGAGCTAATCCGGCTTTCAGCCGCTAAACCCTTTCGAGGCGTGTGATGGAGGAGCTCTTTCAGACCCCTTCACAGAGGGCACAAAGCCTACGAGGCGAAAGAGAGAGGGGGGGGATGGAGCCGACAGGAAAAACTTTCACACGGCAGCTCTGCTAAGCCGCCTTTGTGTGCTGGGCCTGTCAGGGGTGTCTTAAAGGGACAGCCGCTCCCACCCTCCCCTGGCCAGCTTTTCTTTTCTCTCATCTTGTTTATCTTTTCAGTTCCATCTGCCAAAAGACTGACCCCAAGGCAGCTGGGGGTGCGAAGGGGGAAGCTCCCTAGAAATGTTGGTAGCTCATTGTGAGGGGTGTCAGACAGTAGGAAGTAGCAGCTACATTGGGAAGGGCTATCCTTAGCCTTATCTCTCTCTTATACAGATCTTCTGCTGAGATTTGGGGAATGTTATTCTGCCCTCAATAGGTTTGCCACCTTTTGCTGTTTGACCCTGAGACCCATTTTGGCCTATGGGAGTCTCAGGGTCAAACTGCAAAAGGTGGCAACCCTAGGCCTCAAGCACATAGCACTGGAACCCAGCAGTTCTGAAATGGATCTCGATGTTCAGTGGTTGGGTTTAGAAAAGTATTTTCAAAATCCAGGCCCTTATCTGACATTCTTGGGCCTGGTTTGCCTCTATGTTATGCAGGCCTAATGCTATGGGGGTGAGGTGGGGCAAGGGGAGGCTCAGCCCCACTTTATAACTCCCCACCCCCCCAATAGGAATATATGCTGTACATTCCCTTCAGTTTGTTAGTCTGAAGATTCAGATGAGTGACTGCAGGCCTAAGTCCAGAGAGAAATAATTATAATTCTGGTAAGAAAATGCCCGCACAGTGCATGAAGACATGTACTAAACAACAATGAACGTCTGAAGACAAATGCAGTTGCCTCCTTGTCTGCCCCCATCCCCACATGCCAATTTTCTAGATATGGACCTGATATTATGTCACCTTTACACTGACTTCGAGGTAGTCATTCTTGACTTGCAGAGGGATCCTCCAGCAGATGTCACAAGTGGTAGTAGAATGCACAAGTCCTGTCCACTTCAATGTGATTTGCAGGCACACTGGTGGCTAGATATGCTATCTGCTGGAGGATCGCACTGTTAGAGTTGGGAGGGTGTCAGAGGAATCAGATGCTGTATTTTTAAAAACTGGGTGAAAATGGGATGTGCGCAGTGGAGCTGCAAGAGACCTGCAAAGACAGGTTTCCTTCTAATATGTTTTAGCCAGTCTTACACTAAAGTAATATGTAGTCTAGAGGGAGGGAGTGGTTGTCATGTTGGTCATAAATATAAGAGATGGAGACAAAGTAGTTCAGACTATTTCCCTTATTGGACCAATTCTCAGCAACAGCAGTTGACCCAATAAAATATATCATCTGAACTATTTTGTCTTCATCACTAAATGAATACAGAATTCATATGATAATGGGCAACATATACACATGTGTAGGGCACAATCCTCTGGTTGTTTAGCACTGGCACTAGCGTTTAGGATTGGGGGTTCAGAGTCATGATGAGCTTTGCAGCAGACATCACTGAGGCCAGAATTTCCCCATAGCTTGTCTGCTGTTTTCTGAACATGTACTTTAGCCTCCAAACTGTCTGAATAAATAGTCACAGTGTCCTCTCCAGCCTCGTTTTCTAATGGAACTTCCCCCTCTGGGCCTGAAGGTTTACTACTGATTGCACTTATGCTAGGGTTGCACGGAAGCCCTTTCATTTCCTACAGTGGGGTAATTCATCATGTACAAAGCCAGTCAGATCAGAATATTTTTACCATGCTGTGACAGACCATATGTGACATATTCCATAGCACTGAACCAGTAATACATGATGATAATTTTGCGAGGTTCTTTGTCACTTTCAAGTTTGGTCATAGCCTAGAATGTATCTAGAAGAATGAAAAATAATGAAGAAGAAAAGAAGTTATCAGAGTTTTTTCCAACCCTTTCTAAAGATGAGAACATAAGTAGTACCACTAGGTTAGACCAATGGTACACCAAGCCCAGCATCCTGTCTCCAACAGGGACCACCTTTGGTTGCTTTCAAGAAGTACATGCCCGGTCAAAATGGAGTGACCCACTCCCAGCTCCTGATAGTCAGAGGTTATGTCCCCCAAACAGTTTGATTAGTAGCTATTTATTGACCTATCCTCTAAGAATGTACCTAACCTTTTTTAAAACCAGGGCCACTTTTAGATGAGACAAATTTGTGCATGATTGGTGAAAAATGCGCGTATTTTAATGCTTGTTTAAACACCTAAACTGTTTTAAATGTGCATTTGTCATGATCGTGTAAAAGCCAAAACCGTTTTGAATGTGGTTTTTAAATAATGTGCATTTTTTAAAACCGGTTTTGAGCCCCTTTGATGATTGGGGGATGCCAAAACTGGTTTTAAAAATTCACATTACTTAAAAACCACATTCAAAACGGTTTGGGCTTTTATCTGATCATGGCAAATGCACATTTAAAACGGTTTAGGTGTTTAAACGAGCATTAAAACACGCACATTTTTCACCAATCATGCACAAATTTGTCTCGTCTAAAAGCGGCCCAAGTTACACTATTGGCCTTCACAACATCCTTAGGCAAGATCCAGAAGTTAACTGTACATTGAGTGAAAAAGTACTCCCTTTTATTTGTTTTGAATCTGTTGCCAGTTAGTTTCATCATTTAGGTTCATACAGTGACCCCTAGTTCTATTAGTAGAATGCTTAAATAGCTGTCCCTATTTACTTGTTCCCCCATTCATCCCTTCTCTAAGCTGTATAGTCCTAATATATTGAGCATCTCGTCCCCACAAATTTAGGGGTATGGTGGACTGGACAGCAATAGCCCCATCCCCCATTACATTTTCAATAATTTGGGCTGCCTGGCTGTATGTGTTGAGTAGCTGTAGCCAAGCAGTCCAGGCAGAGAGATGACATTTCCCCCCAGGTTTCTCCCTAGGATAGGGGGAAGGGGCAAAGCTTCTTGAAGCAGAGTTGTTGGAGCGTAGGCACTGGCATTTGTTAAATCAGGGGGGCTTATTCTCTGACTTTTGCCCAGTATCCATCCTCTGCTGTTTCCACAGCACCCTCCATAAAGTCATGGGGAAAGTTACGCCTCTGGATGAGAGGAAATCTCTTACCTAAGCACTCGTTGGCCTCCCTGGCATTGGCCCTCTGCCACGGTCGATCGTAATGGAAGGGTTTTCAACGGTCACATTCAAGACCCTCAGTGTTGTGCTTGCAGTCACACACCAGCTTGCCCTCTTTGTCCTTCACACAGCGTGAGGCATGCCCGTTACACTTGCAACGCCCCCCAACCTGGATCTCACCCACAGAGTAGTAGTAGGAAGATGAGCTAGTTACACCATCCTCATCATCATGGTCCCGACTCCCTAGTTCCCGGAACAAATGGGGGCGGCTGAAAATGACACGGATGTCAGTGACTGTCACCCAATCCTGAAGCACGGGGCTATTGTCAAAGTCTTGGGCTGAGG
Source organism: Sphenodon punctatus (assembly GCA_003113815.1). Lineage (NCBI taxonomy): Eukaryota > Metazoa > Chordata > Lepidosauria > Sphenodontia > Sphenodontidae > Sphenodon > Sphenodon punctatus. The sequence continues at coordinate 479,781 of QEPC01015714.1, read as the reverse complement.
GGCGTCCATCTAAGGTGCTAAAAGCGATGAGCCCTCCTGTGAGTGGGTACAGGTCCGTGTGGCCATCAGTGCACAGTGCCTCCTGCTCATTCTGCTTGGTGATGGTGACTTTGTTAGGCTTGCCGTAGATCTTACGGCACTGGGAGGAGTAGTACTGGTAAGGCACCCAGGTCTTGCCATAATCCATGGACTTGAAAATGGCTGCTGATTCAGGACGAGGTGAGCAGAATTGTAGGCTCACATAGATGACCTCAAATTTTTTCCCCAGAGAAACATTGAGCGTGATGTTTTGCGGTGAGTGGTAGAGGGTCTCCGAACGCCAACAGGTCATGTTGGCAGCAGTGTTAAGATCGGTGAGGTAGGATGCTGGGTGCGCTTTGCGGGGGTCTGAGGAGTCACAGTGGCGAGTGGGGGGCTTCCCACATGTGCTGGAGGCCTGCACTTCCTTACCAAAGGCAGCATTGACAAACTCAGGGATGCAGCGCCGAGGGGCACCGTTTTCATCGTAGCAGGGGTCGGGTGGAGTTTGCTGCACCACAAAGGGGTTAATTGCCAGAGACAGACCAATTATGAAGGTAGCAAGGAGGAGATGCAAGAGGTGCAGAAGATCCATCCTCCTGAGCTGAGATTAGTCTCTCCAAGCACAGAAACAAAGCCCTTCCTAAAGGAAAAACAAACAAACAGGCTGTGAATGATACAGTTCTATATAGCTGACAGGTGAAATGACTTCCTGTACGTCAGTTCCCATGGGATAGGGAGAAAGCAGAGGAAATACCAGAGGGACTGCACTTGTGGGGTTGAATTAAATTCCATAGAGTTCTTGGTGCTCCAGCTACCAGAAAGATCTGTAGTCTAAAAAACAGTAAATTAACAGAGGTACTCCAACGTAGGCCACTCTACTTCCTTGCAAAGAATGTGGTATCTTGCCTTTGTGCTCACACTATGGTGCTGGTGTCAGCAGGCAGAATTGTTGATTGATTAATTAGGCTATTGAGAATCTTGCAGAGGTCTGAATTTGAGGGTATTTCTGCTTTGGTGGGCCTTTCAACCATTAAAAGCAGCCAGAACTTGTTTTCAAGTGGACCTTCCAATAATTTTTAATTTCCCCCCTATTCATGACTTCACCATTTACAGGGCGAGAAAGACAGAAGCAGCAGAAGAGTCTGCTGTTTACAGAAGAACAGCCCTTCGCCCACCAGCAATGGCGGCCAGTGGACCCCTTGTCACGCTCCCTTAGGGAGAGACAAGGACGGGAAGAGACTGCACTCCCTGCTGCAGCAAGGTTTCTGCAGCAGGAGCTTTAGCGGGGCTCCTGGGCTGGCGGGAAAAACACCCAGCCCAGTTCAGCTTGCTCCTGGCAATGGGCTTCCGAGCACACCCAAAAGCGTGGCGGGGAAGGCCCTCCCAAGGAGGGGAGGAGCTTCACCACCGGCCGGGCGGCTCCCTCTTCATTTGGAGAGGGGGCCAGGAGCTGCAAGCTCCCTCCCCCCCCCCCCCCCCCCCCCCC
>QEPC01015714.1:451088-478267 GCA_003113815.1 Sphenodon punctatus | reverse complement strand
CCCCCCCCCCCCCCCCCCCCCCCCCCGAGGCACTGTGGGTTGAATCCCGGCTGCCTTCGGGGCCAGGAAGGAATTTTTCCAGGTGACTTTAACTGACCATTAGGAGTTCCTGGTTTTCGCCTTCCTCACAGTGTTTCTGTGTACATTTGGTCCATCAGGCTTGTAGGCTGTTATTGGAGGGTGTTGTTGCCGTAGTGATATTGTCGCACTCTTGCAGGGGTCCAGCACAGCTATGTGCTTAAATAGATAAGTAAGCAGCAATTGGAAGCATCTCCTTAAGAGATGGGGATGCGACACCTGGTGCAGAAGCAGGGCATGGCAAGCGCAAGGGTCACATCCCTGGGAGAGGTTCCTTTCAGAAGGAGGGCAAGGACAAGCACGGTCCTCAATCCTTCAGTGCCGTATCCTTACTCCAGTCCGGAAAGGACACTGTCCCCTTCAGTCACGGCCTCTGGCCGGTGAGCAAAGGGGAGACATTGTTTGGGCTGGCACTGGAGGGCACATCCAAGTCAAGTCCTGTTTGTTATGTTATTAATGGTTATACGAGTGGAGAGTGCTGGACCCGAATTGCTTAGAGGCAATTACCCCACTTAACCTAATTATAATTCGAATAAAGAGTGCGACCATTAAAAACCCAACTTTAAGTCCTTGTCTCATTGCAAATGCGTCGACAACGTATGGCCTGATTTTTGATGGTTGAAGGATGAGGCTTTCCCCCCATCCTTGTTACAAATTAGTCAGTCACCTAGCCTCTCTATGCCTCAGTTTCTCACTGAGGAAACAGAAATAATGACAGTTCCCTCCTTGAGGAAGGAGAAGATGGGGGCTACAAGAGTAAGTCAATTGTTTCTACAGAGCATTGAGAGCCTCTTATAGAAGGTACTGCTCAATGGTATGAAGCTATTTCACCACCTCTGAAGGAAACAGCAGGAGACTTCAATGGAACCAGAATTCCACCCACAGCACAATGGAGTAGTAGAGTGTGCTGGTACTCACACTTAGCATGGGTGAAAGACTGAAATAGAATAGTTTGCTTCAGATATTACCCATGGTAGCAGAACTGTGTGTGGAGATCTGAAACATTATTTTACTGGGTTGAATCTCTACACATCTGCTATGAAAAGCTGCTTTGACTCCACACCCCAGCACTGTGCCATCTTGTGCACAGACACTAATCAAAAGACTGTTTTGCACATGTGCAGTAGCCAAAATTATGCATGTGCAAACTAGTATTTTGACTAGTGCACATGTGCAAAATGGAGCAGTACTGGGGTAGGGAGCTGGAGTAGCCAAAATGGAGCTTTGGCAGGGACTGGATCACAGTCAGTCTCCTTTCTGCCAAACCTGGATTGAACTGGGCAAATCCATCGTAGGAAGAACTTGCCCAGATGCTTCATTTCAGTCTTATGAGTGTGACAGTCTGGTGGCTTGTGCATGCATTAAGTGCTAATGCCAGTGCTATTCACCTGGAGGATCATGCCCTTAATGTGCCAATAAGATACCTTAGGGCAACATTTGAATACTTTACAATTCTGATAAAGTGATTATTTATTTATTTATTTTATTAAATTTATACCCCGCCCCATCCTGAACCCAGCTCGGGGCGGCTTACAATCATAAAATATAAAAACAATGCAATACCTAAAATGGCATATATAACAATTTAAAACATATAATACAGCATATAAACAGGGCCTGGGCCATAAATTACTGGGGGTAGGGGGAATAAAACCCATATTTATTTATTAAATAAAATTTCTGTCCTATCCTATCCCTGAAAGCACAGGGCAGCTGACAGCATGATAAGAAGCACAGATAAAATACAGCGGGTAAAACACTCTTCTGCATAAAATACTGACAAAACTCCCCAGATCCTAGCCCTTCCTGTTAAATGCCTGGCCAGGCACATACCTCTGGAAGATGCTGAGACTAGGGCTTAGTAAAGCCTCGAAGGGAAGGGAGTTCCAAAGCCATGGAGTAGCCACTGAGAATGCCTCAGGCCAGATTAAAATGGGATACATTCATACTACTCTTAAAAACTACCAGCAGAAAGACATGTAGAACTATCTGCCTGAGGACTGGAGGCTACTGTAATGCCAATTTTCAAAAAGGGCTCCAGAGGGACCCAGGAATTAACTACAGACCAGTGAGTCTGATGTCTGTACCAGGCAGATTGGTGGAGACCATTGTAAAACACAGGATTGTTCAGCACACTGACAACCATGACATGATGGGGAAAAAACAGCATGGTTTTTGCCTCACTCATCTGCTGGAATAATTGCGGGTGTCAGTAAGCATGTGGATAAAGGGGATCTGGTCGATATAATGTACTTGGATTTTCAGAAGGCCTTTGACAAGGTCCCCCACCCAGAGACTACTGACAAAACTGAGCAGTCATGGATAAGAGCTAGAGTTCTGTTATGGATTGGAAACTGGTTAAAAGACAGGTAACAAAGAGTAGGAATAAATGGTCAATTTTCAAAATGGAGTGAAGTAAACAGTGGTGTACCAAAAGGGTCTGTATTGAAACCGGTGTTGTTTAACCTATTTATTCATGATTTGGAAAAGGGGGTGAAGAGTGCAGTAGTCAAATTTTCAGATCACACGAAGTTATTCAAGATAGTTAAGAAAGACCAAGGCAGACTGTGGGGTGCTGCAAAAGGATCTAGCACAGTTAGGAGCATGGGCAACCATGCTGACAAGTGCAAAGTGATGTACATAGGGAAAAATAACTCTAACCATATGTACACAATGCAGGAATCTAACTTAGATGTCACTACACAGGAAAAAGACCTTGGTGTTTTTGTGGATAGATCATTGACGTCATTGGCTCAATGTGCAGTAGCGGTCAAAAAGGCTAACCACATGTTAGGGATAATTAAGAAAGGGCTAGATAACAAAAAGGAAAATATCATAATGCCATTATATAAATCTATGTTGCAACCACACCTGGAATACTGTGTCCAGATCTCTTCACCTCATCTCAAAAAAGACATAGCGGAACTGGGAAAGGTGCAGAGAAGAGCAACAAAAATGATCCAAGATTTAGAGTGGCTTCCGTACGAGGAAAGGCTTGACAGATTGGGGCTCTTCAGCTTGGAGAAGAGATGACCGAGATGACATGATAGAAGTTTATGAAATTATAAAAGGTGTGGAACAGGTATTGTTTATAATAATAACATAATATAGCACCAGCAGTGTACCTGGTGCTGTACAATCAATAGTTATAGACAAGTTCCTACCCCCAGGGAGCTTACAACCTAAGAGACAAAGGAGGAGAGATAACGGAGAGACCAGAGTACATCGGGAAAGAACGAGAATACATTCATGAGGTTGAGAAATTGCATGTGCACATGCTTCACTTAGTTGCAGGGAACTAGATTCTTTCTGAATGATGGGGAAGAGGGCACAGTTTCACTCATGACAGGCTAGGGAACACCTGACGGAAGAGGTAGGTTTTCAGGAGGGATCTGAAAGTTGGGAGGGAGGGAGCAGAGCAAACATATCCAGGGAGGGAGTTTCAGGCATGAGCGACAACAAGAGAGAAGGGGCAAATACATATAGAGGAGCAAGGGGATCATAAGCAGGTGAGGGGGAGCTGCTATTTACCCTTTCTAAAAACAATAGAACCAGTGGTCACTCCATGAAGTTAACAGGGAGCAGATTTAAAACAAGTTAAAAGGAAATAATTTTTCACCCAACGTACAATAAAATTGTGAACTCATTGTTGGAGGATGTTGTCCAGGTCAGTAGCATATAGACCTAAGATGAATAATCTCAGCAAGTGCTGCTTTCCAATATGGAAAGTTGGAAACATATCAGCTTTCCTGCTGTTTTCACAATTTTCCAATATTTTTTACACATTGTACAGGGCTGCCACGGTCTGGTCCCAAGTCCCATGTGTGCCCTGTGTGAGATGAAAACTTGCTGCCTAAGCACTGGGGAAATGCTGGAAATTGCAAACAGTGCTGTAAAACTGCCATTAAACTGTTGTAAAATTCCCAGAAAGCAACAAAAAGTCAAAGAAAGTGATAAAAGTGATGAAAAAATGGTGAAAGCATGAAATCACCGGAAACTGATGAAGTACTGACGGACACTCATAAGTACTCCTGAAAGGCTGGCATTTCCCTTTGGAATGGTAACACTTGCTCTCGTCTTCGCCCTAGTAGCGTAGCAGGCTTCAAAAAGGGACTGGGTGAATTTTTGAAAGTCAGACCCATTAAGGGCTACTAGTTGGGTTGGTCAGAGATACAGGACCCATGTCTGTCGGAAGCTGGTGGAGGATGGCAGGAAATGGATTATTCCATTTTAACCTGCTGAGTACTCCCCTGAGGAAACCAAGACTGACCACTGTCAGTGACAGACTACTGGGCTAGATGGACCATTGGTCTGATCCAGTAAATGGCACTTCTTATCTTTTTAAGTTTAGGCAAGTGGAGGAAGCAGAAGACCTGGGTTCTTGTACCTGCCCTGCCACTGAGCTGCTGAGTGACCACGAGCAAGTGATTTGCAGCTCTGTGCCTTATTGTTCCATCTGTAAAATGGGGAGAACTTTAACAATACAGTACCAGTTTCCCATTGTAGTGTGCTTTACACTGAGGCATGGCAAACTACATAAAAGCGCTGCATCAATGAAATAAAGACAGTCTACACTGGTAAAACATAAGCATTGAAAGCACGGGGACCACAGCTAGTATGGGGAGATGGGAGCATTGCATGATGAATGGGCTGCTGATGGATATCTATCTCACAGCACTTCTGCCTCAGACTCCTTTAGCTGAGCCCCTTTACTATCAACATGGGTATGGGGCCCAGCCAAAGGAGCATGAAGTTGCACGGTGAAGTGGGTCTGTCTGCCTCCCTGCACTCCCTCAGATTCCCTGCCCCTGTGCCAGTGCATTGACGTACAGGACAAAGCTAAGGAGATCTACTGAAAATCATTGAGGGACAGACCACCCATACCCATGCTCTGCTGTCCGACCCAGTGGACACCTTTTCCAGGACAGCAGCACAAAGGTGGGTCTTACAGGCCCCTCGGTGACATCTGCAGAAGGCCAGGTCAGATCCCAGAGCTCCTGTTCCCCTCCGTCCTTGGCACAGGGCTTCTTTTTCTCTGCCAAATAGCTGTTCAGTGGAATGTTGCTCCCAGGTCACACTGCATGCCATAGGCTGGGGGCTTGCAATGGAGGAAAGTACTGTAGGGATGGGACTTTTGGTTTTGGAAAGAACCGAAAGTATGGGGAAAACCACAATGTTAAAAATCCAATACCGAGAGAACTGAGAACCGAAAGAAGAACTGATACAATGAGAACCAAAACCGATATAAAACAGCAACTGGAATTTTGGCCAGAATCCCACCCCTGCATAGTAGAAAATAGAAATGCTATTCCCAGGGCAGCACAACATCCAAGGCCAACCCTGTGTCTGAGCACCTAACGGTGGCCAGACTTAATGGTGCAAGTGATACACTTGATCCAAGCATCGGACTTGGTGATCTACCAGGACTCTGTCTTCCCGCTGGCTCCCGGCTCTAGGCACACCTTAACAACCAGTCCCAGAAGTGGAGAGAAGCATTCCCTTTCAGGAGGAGCCTTCCCCACCACGCTGCAAGAGCTCTGCAAGACACTACTGGTGGCACTGGTCCTGCTCTCCTCCCCAGAAGCAATTTCTTCCCCACACTGTGTTCTACTGGAGACTAGTTTGTGATTTACCCATCAATCGTAATCTACCTCTTGGCCATTCCTGACCTAAAGTTCCCTCTGGCAGATTCCTAGTGATTTTGGCTTTCAGTGGGTCGGCTTCTACAGCTACAGAGAGAACGGGCTGGACTGAAATTGAGTTACTTCCTACAATCCCAGTGAGGAAGCAGCTCCAACTGGACTTCTGGAATAGGGAGTTAACCACATCTGCTGTCCAGGCAATAGCTGAATGCTCGCCCAGTATTCCTCCACTGGCGACTCCCTCCCCCCTCATTTTCCATTTTTTCTCCTGTACCTACCTCAAATCTTTAAATTACTGCAGAGCTTCAGGTGTCCCTCTTTCTCTCTGACCTAAGGGACAATGTGATCCTGCCTCATGCAGGGTGAGAATTCAGAAATTTAATTAGCTCCTAATGCCCCCAGTGGGGGAGCTAGCCAGCTTCTAAACTTCCCATCCCACATCAAAGGCAGAGGGGGAGGTGTGAACACGCCAGCACTGATCAGAGTCCACTGGGCAGCCATTCTATGAAAGAGCAGAGCTTGTTTCCACCTACTGCAAAGCCAGGGCCAGAGTTTACTCTCTGAATGGCACATTAATCAGGCAATTTCCATCCCTCCTCCCCTTCATCCTTCCTTTGGTTCTCTTTCAGCCAGTTGCCCCTAGATGGTGAAGCAGCAATTAGGGGCTCTGGGGCAGAAACCAGCCTTTACAAGGGCAGACCAGCTTCTGACTTGTCGCCCCTAATTCCAGGGGCAGAGAAGGCTGCTACAGCAACCTGTTTCTCAAATGCAGAGTGAGAGCTGAACAGAACCTATTTTCCTAGAGTTGCCTATTTCGGCTATGGTCTAAACTTCCTTTGGCCACCATCCACAAACCACTTACTCCAGATCCAGAATAGTGCCAGTGAAACCCAATAGGACTACTCTGGAGTAAGTGGTCTGTGGCTAGGGTTGCCATAACTCCCCTTTAATCCAGAACGCAAACCTCATGGGCCCGATCCCCACGCAGCCCCATGGCCGGCAAGTGCAGCCGCCACCGTGTGGGGCCAACACAGAGAGCTGGGCTGATGGGCAACTATCAGAGCTCCCGCCACAGCTGAGGCAGGCCGAGGCCCCAGCCACACAAGCAAGTGCCCAGCCCTGCCCCACCTCCCCTGGCTCAACCAAAAGCCTGCCTCCAACCATGCTGCAGCATCATTCAACAGTGCCCTCCGCTCAAAGCCCTGCTGCAGAGCTTGCTGCATGGTGGGACAGAAGGGGCCCAAGCACACAGGCAGCCACTCCTTGGGCAGCCCTACCCCATATGGGCGAAATTCTTGAAAAATCTCATGAGTGCATTGAGCACACAGAAAATAGCCACCACGGCCATTTCTGCATATGCGTGGCCCCCAGAGGCCATTTTTCACATGCGCAGAGAGGGTTTTGAGGGTTCTTGTTGCCCTAAAAACACTGCACATGTGCAGAATGGCCAACAGGGGCCATCCATGCAAAGAAATGGTCACGGCAGCCATTTTGCGCATGCTCAATGTGCTCATGAGATTTTTCAAGAATCTTGCCCATATGGGGTAAGGCTGCCCAAGGAGTGGCTGCCCGTGTGTTTAGGACCAATTTTCGGCCGCACGAACTTCACGCGAGAATGGGTTGAGAATCAGTTGATTCTTGACTCATTCGTGTTCTTGCAAATCTCTCCAAGATTTGTTTAGAAATTAAGGATGAGTTTCAGCCCTAGTGTGGACACATCTATTTGGCAAACAAGTTCAGGCCAGTTTTAGAGTTGTTATTATTTATCAGTTGTACTGCAGGGTGATAACAATGACCTGACGGAACAACCCAACAGGGCAAGAGAAACAGGGCAGTGGTGTACAGGTGTGAAGCGGCATTTTAGAAATGTGTACCAACTTCTTAAGATTACAGTCCTAGGCCACAACCCACCAAAATCATACTCTCCTTGCATGCTTCAATGGGGCTACTCCAGACTAAGTGGTGAGTCAATCATAGACCTAGTTGGTATGAAACAAATCTCTATACTCCTTCCAATTCTATATAGAATCAGCACTGCCTTCTCAATTATACCATAACCTCTACAGTTCTTTCTACTACCTTTTGCTGTCTGGGCAGGGCAAGGGTCAGCAGAGGAGGTGGTTTGAACAAGAATTTACCAAGCCAGAAAGAGACAAAAATCAGCCAGAAATAAATGTTCTAAACCCTTAAGTGAAGATTATAAACACCAGGGCCAAATCCCAATCTGTTATACGGGTGCAAATTCTGAATAACCCCACTCATTTCAGCAGAGTGTCCCAGATTTACATTTATTTATTTGGATTTTCTAACCACCCTTCTCTGAAGGTTCATCATAAAATAGAGGCCCTTTTTATTTTTGCATTTATATGCCATCCCCTCCTGCACAAGCATCTCTTTACATGATACACACCCACTTCTTTTTACATGATACACACCCACTTCTTTTTACATGATACACACCCACTCATGCCTGTGCAGGTCTGCTGCATGGGCATGAGTGGGTGCCACCCATGTGACTGCCACAGCAGGAGGGCATGCACGCTCCTGTGAAACACACATGCACACCCACCTCCACCCATCGCCCACTCACAGAGCAATTGGTCAATATGGTGATTGCTCCATGAGTGAGTATGTGTGTGTGTGTGTAAGGGGGGGGATAGGTGTGTGCGCCCATGTACACAGCCACCTGCACTGCCCATGCTGCCACGCACACACCTATCACCCCGCAGTTGCGGCCCATTTAAAAAGTGTCATAGAGAATTAAATATCTGTGAAATATACAAAATAAAGTGTGGCAGGGCTCAGCTGAATTGAAAGACTGGCCTCTTAAGGAGGTGCATCTTAAGGCTGCCGAGAAGGTGCATCTCCAGGGTAACTGAAGGCTAGCTGTGCTGGGGAGAACACAGAAGAGGCAGGAGCTAGTTAGAGCTCTGTCTCCAGAGCAAGCCTGACCCAGAGGGTGTTGCCTGGGCTGAGAAGGCTTGGCAAGCTGAGGAGAAGTACTTGGGAAGACTCGAGCTGGGAGTGGAGTGCTTAAGGTTACCATACCTCCCCTTTAAAAGAGGACGCTTATGAAAAATACATGTTGCAGGGCTGCACTGGAACCAGTGCAGCACTGCACCATGTATTTTTCATAAGCGTCCTCTTTTAAAGGGAGGGTATAGTGACCCTATGAAAACCCCATTAAAATCACTCCCCCAAAACCTAGCCCTGCCTGCGAAAAGCCTGGCCAAATAAATAGGTCTTGCATCGTCTCCACAAAATGCTTAGGCTTGAGCTTTGGTGAACCTCCAGGGAAAGGGAGTTTCAAAGCTATAGAATTCCTTTCTACATGTCTTTGCTGCATTCACTGGGTGCAGTGACAGAGCTTGCAAGAGGGCACCCAACACTGACCTTAGGGATCACAATAAGGGTGGTGTGTTAGATATCATCTCAATATTATGGCTCTTTTCACACAGGTGCCCCTCCCTCCTCGCACACATGTTTGGTTGGGGTGGGGGGCACCTGTGCGAATGCTGTGGTGGATGCGGGGGAATGGGTGGGTGACCGTGGGAACACTGCGGGTGGTGGGTGGGGTGTATGTGCACTCCCCCCACATGGAGCAACAGGCGCCAATGCCTGATGCTCCATACATGAAAATGGGTGGAGGTGGGTGGGGGTCTGTGGGAATGCACCCCCACCCACCCATTGCGCCCCCACCCACTGTGGCCCATGTGAAAAGGACCTAAGAAAGAGATCCCAGTTGTAAAAGTTGGATTCTTGCTGCCTACATTAATTATTAATTATTATTATTATTATTATTATTATTATTGTTATGCCAGCAATGTGCCTGGCATTGAGCAATCATGAGTTAGAGACTGATCCTTGCCCCCAGAGGCTTATAAACTAGGAATCTTAAAATGGTATTTTTACAATGTCCTTGTAATGTCGTACCACTTCAATATGGCACCACTATGCCAACATCTTCATGCCATGCCCATGTCTTGTGGAAGAGTTATCAGGAGGCAAAGCCCTGGGCTGCCCCCTGGGATTCACAGTACCCAGGCACATCCCCAAATCAGGAAATATAACACTGCCACGGAGGAGCTCAAGTCAACATAATTTCCCATTTTTACCAAACATGGGGCGTTTATAGACGAGACAAAAAAGGCGGCTGATCCTTTGATCAGCCGCCTTTCTTGGAGCTCGTCTACTCGCCGCGGCTGCTTTTTAATCCACGTCGGAGGGGGCAGGCGATCCTGCCCCCTCCGACGCAGATTCCCGAAGTGCCGGCTTTACGCCGCACTTCCTTGTCCCGTGCGCGAGTGCGCATGCGCAGAAGGGCGTGCATGCTCACTCGCACTCTGCGCCGTGTCTGATCAGCAGACACGGCATGCAGAGTCCGGGCGGGGGGAACAGGCGGCGTTTAGCGATCCCGCTTGTAAGCGGGATCGTCTATAAACGCCCATTGACTTCTTCCTTTCAGAAGGAATTTTACAGGACACTCTAGTATGTCAGTATATCAGAGCTGAACACCACAATGAGTGGGGTGAAAAAAGTATTTATTCAAAAGGCTAGAAATTGAAACTTAGCAGAAGGGCTTTTCATTTTGCAGATCCACTAAACACAGTCCAGTACAGAATTCCAAGCATGCCTGTGACTAAGCCCATTATGGAAAATTCAGGGCCCCAAGACATCCTGGTAGCACATCCATGTTATGATGCATTGGACTCCTACCTCCATCTACCTGTCATCAGTTTTGAAATCAATTTCTGGAAACCATATGTTATTTGCAGTTATTATTTTACACATCATATTTTCATGTATATCAAGAAAGAAATTTCTTGCGATTTTTGGGGGTCCCCCTGACTTGCGGGCCCAGTATTATTGTACTCTCATCCCCTGTGGTGCTGGCCAATCCTGTACCTGGTCTGTAGGGGAAGTCTAGTTCCATCTAACCACTGCTATGTGGGTTTGATATAGTTCTTAGTAATCTAATTTTCTGCCCCCCAATAGATATCATTTATCTAGATGGATGGAGTTACATAGTGGAGATCCAGATGAAGGGAGATACAGAGTGGAGATCCCAAAGAAGGTTTCTATTTAAAGTATCAGGTATCAGCTGTTGCTGGCGGCAGTATACTGAACTGACAAACTCTGAAGCAATATGGCACATTCTCTGTTTCTAATTCACAACCCCCCCCGTTCCCTTCTTCTTCCAGACAGCACTCCTGACGGCATGGCCTCTCTCTCTCCCCAAAGCAGGCAGCAAGGCTGAGAGCCAACTTAAAATGATCTGAGATTTTTCCTTTAAAGAAAGTAGCTGTCAATTTGGATGTAGGTTTGTGCTTTTTTTTAATGTCAGAACCATGAATGGCTTGGGAAGCTCCTCCCTTCCCAGCCAAAACACAGCCACACAACTGGCTAATTTGGAAAATTGGAGTAAGCACTGGGGCTCATAGCAACCCGTAGGTGAAAGAAGGAAGGGCCAGGAAAGGTTGTCCTGGCTGGTATATCACTGCTGATTCTAACACTTCCATGTCAATTCCTGGGTATGCTGCCTCCTTAGTTAGAACCCATTATGAGAGAGGCTGGAGTGAGGGTATTGAATACAAAACGTACTGAAGCCATCTGCCTCAGCTCTTTAATTTCTCAATTAGGACTTGTCTCCAATATCCCATTAGGTGGGGGAAGGCTAATGTCCTTCATGGGCATCCCTGACCCCAACACGTGGCTGAGGTTTTGACATGAAAGCTATAATAAGACACAATGTAATTGAGTGGATGAAGTGTTGGCATTTGGCCTGGGAGACCAGGGTTCAAATTAGGGCGGATTGAGAACTGCTTCTGGTTCTTGCAAGATTCTTGTGAGAATTGAGAAATGTTACCAAGATCTCAGTAATGTTCTGAGATATTGAGAAAACTACAAAACCTCTCTGCACATAGGTCCTCCGCAGCGCCATAGCGGCGGGGGGAGGGGGGATTGCCGCACCCCAAATTAACCCAGAGATAGAGGCAGGGCCGGCCGCGGGAGGAGGAGGAGGAGGAGGAAGGAGACTCCTCGTGCTGACCTGGGAGCCAAAGGATTGGCTGCCCAGGCATCACGTGTGCTGGGGAGCGCACGTGATTGGATGATGCGAGAGCAGGCTCCTCCCCTTGTAGGGGGGGTAGGGAGCTCTCCTGCCCGCGTGCGTGCGTATTCCACAGATCCAGGCACATTCGTGCCTGAATTTCCTCAGAGACAGCAGCAGTGGCGTGGTGCTGCTGTCGTTTCAGCTGACTAAAGGCAGCCGGGGAACGTGAATGGGGCGGAGGAAGACGGTACCTCCGAGTTCACGGCCAGCGGGGCCCAAGAACCCCAGGAAACAGGGGTGGGGGTGGTGAGACAAGGAACCCCTCTGGGAAATGGGGGAAGGGGACAAGGAACCTACCGGGCAGGAGCGAGATGGCTAGTCACCTGAGGGCCTGCGAAGCCCTGGCGGCTAGCCTGCACCTGGAGACAACATCACCCACCCCCCCTTGGGAGCAAGGTGGGGATGGGGGAAATGGAACCCGGGATGGAGTGAGTCACGATGGCTCCCCCCCCCTTACGAGATACCAATTTACTGCAATCCTCAAGAAGGCATCTGGGATACTGGGGTGGTCCACACATAACGTGGGTTCTCACTCCTTTTGAATAGGTGCTGTAACAACAGCTGCAGACGCTGGCACACCAGACAGGGAGATTCGGGAAGTTGGGCGCTGGTGATCTCAGGCATTCAGGCGATTCATATGACTCCCCCTAAACTAACTGAATATTTGTTTATGTTCATTCAGGCTCTATGCATCGTTTGGGGCTCAAGAAGGTTATTTGGATAGTCGGACACAGTCTGGTTCGCCGGGCTGGAGAGGCAGCAATGCAGCTTCCTATGGGATCTCAGCTGGGGCACACTGCCCGGGCAGTGATACGATGGATGGGCTGAGGTGGTATGAAATGGGAACAGTTAGTGCCGACATTGTCTTGCACTCAAAGGGGACCCAGCCCTGACATCATAATAGTGCATTTGGGGGAGAATGATTTAGGCAAAAGGAAGGCAGTTGGTTACTAATCAGTATAAAATCCGATTTTCTTGTTTTAATACAAATGTTTCCTTTAGCAGTAATTGTTTGGACCCACTTAGTTCCAAGGCTGACCTGGGGTCACCAAGTTAAACCGAGTGTAATGGATAAGGCGTGTAGGAATGTGAATAGGGAAATACAAAAATGGTGGGTAGCTTTGGGAGGTTTGTGCATTAGGCATAGTGAATTTACTCCTCTGAGGTCCGACTTTTATTTGAAGGATGGTTTACATTTGTCCCCGGAAGGGAATTTACGATATCTATTCAGACTGCAGGAGGATCTGGGAAGGATGTTGTGAGCAAGATGCTGATGGGTGTAGGTACATTTCAGTAACCTGAATGTCCGTTATTAGTGGCAGGGGTCCAGTATGGTTAGTAGGTGTTTGTTTAGACAGTATAGGTTAGTTAATGAGAGAGGCATCTCAATAAGAGATGGGGAGGCGACACCTGGTGTATGTGCAGGGCATGGCAGACACCAGGGGTCCTCATCCTGGGAGATGTGCCAAGCGGGGGGTAGGGGCATGCAAGGCCCTCAACTTTAATGGCACTGATACTCCTTACTCATGCCCAAAAGGGCCATTAGATCCCCTTTGGCCTGGCCAGTGAGCTGATCAAAGGGGAATTTGTTAAGAAATGTTGGGACTGGCATCGGAGGGTGTATCTGAGCCAGTCACCTGTTTTAAAGTAGTATAAGTGTTGTTTCCACCCAAAATACTGGACCCTTTGAATTGCTTAGTGCAATTCCACCAACGTTCTTGCTTTTCTTATTAAAGAGTGTGGCCAATTGAATCCAACACGTCTCTGCCTCTCATTTCTGGGGGGTGCGTCGGCAAATGCAAAATGGCCACCCCGGCCATTCTGCGCATATGCAGCCCTTTTTAAAAATGGCACTGGATTAACAATCTGAGGAAACGGGTAAAGAGTGAGGTGGCTGAATCTGCAGATGACATTAATTTATCAAGAGATAGTTAAGACCCAGGCAGACTATGTGTCAGGCCTAGGGGCCTGAGGAGGTGGGGAGCCCCGCGATCAAGGGCGCCCGGGAGACAAACACGTCGGCGGACCGCCCCCCGCCGCCCGGGGCATACGGACACGCCCCCACAGTCTCTCCCCGCGCCCGACCCAGAAGCCACGCCCCCTACAACGCCGCCGCCGCTGGAGGCTCTAGGCACACCCGCGGAGGACGCGGCGCACCAGGCCACGCCCCCTGATCAAGCCGGCCTGAGGGAGACGCCCCCGCAGGCGCCGCTGCGCCGCTCCCAACGCTTGCGGCGGCACGCCCCTGCCCAGCCTATTTAGAGGGGGACTCAGGCTAGGCTCTGTGCTGGTTGATCAGAGCCTTGCCTGTGACACCGGCCCCCTTTGCGATTGTTCTGGACAACTGTGGACTGAAGACTGAGAGAGAGAGCGAGAGAGAGAGCGAGAGGAAGAGAGAGAGAGTGGGCGAGTGAGTGAGTGAGTGCGAGGCGGCGTGTGTGAGTAGCCCCGGGCGCTGTATGCGTGTACCTGTTCTGTCCTTCCCTGACACGTGGTGCCCTACCCTTAACGTACAGCAGGAGCCCTTTTTTCCTAAACCGTGGGTCACCCCCTGGGGGGGGGACACCTTCACTGGAGACCTCACTTCCCCGACACCCCTTCCTGGTTCCTGGGGACCGTGTGTGCGAGAGGGAGTGTGTGCGGGGCCTTCCCTGGTCGGGAAGCGGCGTGGCCTGTGTCCCTATGATGAACTTGGCAGGGAGCGACTGAGATCCTCCATACTGCCGCATAAGATCCTGAGGGAACCTTTTTCAGGCACCCCGCTCTCCTCCCAGCCTCAGGCCCAGTGCCGGACCGGGGGATCCTGGTTCAGGGGGCAACTCCATCCCACACGCACGTACCCCGGGCATTTCCCCCCTTTGGGGTTTGGTGAGAGCCGCCAGACCCCACACTATGAGGAATTACAGAGGGATCTTGCATAACTAGGTGAATGGGCATTACAATGGCAAATGAAATTCAGTGTTGATAAGATCAAGGTGATGCACCTAGGGAAAAATAATCCTCACTATACATACATGATTCTAGGTTCTGATCTGGGTGTAACCACTCAGGAGAAGGATCTTGGAGTCATCGTGGATATAGTTCCTTGAAGACACCAGCTCAGTGTGTGGCAGCAGTCAAAAAGTCAAACCAAATGCTAGACATTATTGCAAAAGGAATAGTGAATAAAAGAGAAAGTATCATATTGCTGCTGTATAAATCTAGCTTCAAAAAGAAATTGGATAAATTCTTAGAGGATAGAGCCATAAACACCTTCCTTTTGTTCAGTTTAAATCTGCCATTTAACTTCAGAGAGCGTCTTCTTGTTCTCTTATTGTAAGAAAGGACAAACAACAGTTCCCTATTTACTTTCTCCATGCACCACTCATGATTTTATAAACTTCTCTCATATCCACCCTTAATTGCCTCTTCACCAAACTAAATGGCCCCAACCTGTTGAGCTTGACTTCTCCTCATATGGAAGTTGATCCATCACTTCTAACATCCTTGTTGCCCTTCTCTGAGGGTAGGGAGGATTCACAGATTAAAACAACTCCTGTGGTCCCCCCCCCCCCCAACATGTGAGAAAGTGTGCGTGTTTTTAAACTCACCCACTCGTGCAAGTGACAGGGGAGAGTGGAGGGGAGCCCAGAGCAGCATGCCTTTCTTGGATCTCTGACAAACAGCTGATGGGAGGGGGCCTGGAGAAGCCTCCCCCCCGACAAACAGCTGGGGGAAGGGCAGCGCACACTTCCTCTGGCTGCTCTGACAAACAGCTGATGGGGGGCAGGCGCCGGACCCCCTTCGTCTATTTGTTGTTTGTTGGGGAGCCAGAGAAAGCACACGCTGCTCCGGGCCCCTTTTGCCCATCAGCTGTTTTGGGGGAGCTGGGGAGAGTGTGCGCTGCTCCAGGCCTCCTTCCCCCATCTGAAACCTGTGGGACCTAAACATGAGGATTAGTAAAACCTCTCCATCAAGGTTTTACTAATCTGGGAATTTTTGTGCACAGCTCCCAGGAGAAGTGTTTAAACATGCAGTGTTTATCTACAATCTCCCAGGACTGTGTCACATTTCCAGTTCTATTATATCTTTTTTTAGATGAAGCGGCCAGAATTGCACACAATATTCAAGATGGGGTCATACCAAAGATTTATACAGCAGCATTATGATATTTTCCCATCAAGCTTCCATCCCAATTCATCTGGGAGTACCTGCAAAAAAAAACCATTTAGGATTTGATAGAAGGGGAAGGAAGAGGCATCTTTTCGTTACCATTTTAACTTGCATTCAAGGAGGGGTTTCAAGTCAATAAACCAAAAGTTCCTAAATATAAATTAGTGGCAGGGAAAGGAGAATTGGGGAAGTGCTCCTCCTTCGCTTTTGTTAACACATCAGAATTTCTTTAAATTGTACAGTTCTTTGAAAAGCAATTATAGTTTTGTGGAGGGGTTAGCTGGGTTCCACAGAAAACACATTCAACTTTAACTCTCCTTACATGATTTGTGTATGGGGTTGAATTGTGCATATTAAATATATTAAACCTTTTATTATCTATAAAATATAATTTATTGTTCTGTATAATTTTATATATTACATAAAATATAACATTTTATATGTAAAATATGTTTATTATGTTACATAAAAATTATATATGTTTAAAATATGCAGTTTCCTATATATAATTTAACTCTCTATACAAACCATTTAATGTTGCTTTACAGCTTATGCTCCCTGCAAAACTAGGTCGATAGATAATTTATATATGTATTTTTATATATCTAATATTATAGATTATTAAATTAAATATAAGCATATATTTATTACTTCAATTCTTTCTTTCCTCAGAAAACAACCTCATCACTATCCTGAAGCTGCGCCTTTACTCCAAGCTGCCTGTTGCATATATGAGTTAGAAGGGGCAAGGTCACACCTCACAAACCCCAAACGATCTCCTTCAGGCCAAAGCTGTGATCTTCAAAGTGCTTTGCTGGTGCAAGTCATTCACTTCAATGCGGCTTGTGCTGGTGGAGCACTTTGAGAATCAGACTCTCAGACTTCTTGTCTGATTTGCTGGCTTCCTCACTTGCTCACTCATGCTGTGCACTTGTCCCTCTCCTCATACACACACACACTTCCTTCCCTTAGGGCGTGTCTACATTAGGACAATGTGCACCAGAGTAACTACTTCCGGGGTATAGTTAGGTTGGGTAGGGATGTGCGAACAGAACCAAGTTCAGAAATTCGGTTCAGTTCAAAAATCGAGTTCAGTTAGAAAGTTCGGTTCGGTTGACCAAGCTATTCGAGTTCGGTTGAATTCTGAACTTCCGAACCGAGTTCGTACATTCAAAACCGTGGGTTTTTTGGCCTTCTGAACTGGTTCAATTTCGACCAAACAGTTCAGTTGAATTAGAGTTTGGTTTGAAAGTTCGGTTCGGTCGACCGAACTATTCGAGTTCACTCCAAACTCCGAACTGCCGAACTGCGTTCGCACATCCCTAAGGTTGGGATGGGCCCCCTTCTCCTCCTCTGTGGCAGGGGACACAACTGCATCAGGGAGCGTGGGTCTGCCAGGCTTGGGGGCCCAGTGCAACTCCATCCCCTGTTCTCATTATAGCTTGACTACCTCCTTGTAACCACTCTGCACCTGTACATACTAGGAGTACAGACAGTGCCCAGTACAATGGGACCTAGGCTTTGGCCATTTTTTAGACAAGCACAGCTGTGGGGGTTCCATGTCAGCTGGGTGGAACAGCTACAGAGCACCCACTGAGGTGGAGTGCATGGGGAGGGATTCTAATGGGTGGTTCCCAAGGTGGCCATCGCACCCACTCAGGCAGCCTCCACACACTCCCACCATCATGGACCAGCCATGCCTCTTCCCATGCACTTTGGCCATTTTTAGATGAGACCCAGCCATGCAGGTCCACCCATGAACCATGCATTCAAACATCCATCTGAAGGTGGGGGGTGCCCACTCCCATGACCCAGGCAGCACCCATTCATGGGGCATCGGAGAAAAGGCCAGTGTGCCCTGTGTGGGGGAAGGCAAGAAAGTGCATGGGGAGAGGTGTCTTTGCATCCCCTGCCAGTGTGAACCAGGGTGCCCACTCATACCAGCAGACAGGTCCCCAACTAGCTGCCTCCCCAGCCCCACCCACAGCCCTGCTGGGAGCTCTCCAGAAAGCTCTTAAAGGATGCATGTAAAATACAACACCGTGCACAACAAGCCCCTCTCACGATGCACTAGAGGGGAATCAACACCATGTAGGACAGCTACTTGGACTGCAGCTTCCTGCATGTCCCACCCAGTATGCTCCTCTGTTGTAGCCCGAGACTACCAGCAGCTGCACTGGCTCCTGGGCAGGAAGGGGTTACTGATTGTTGCAGCTTTGTGTTTCTATAGTGTCCGTGACTGTGTGTCATGGCAGAGGGCAAGCAGTTGGGTGGGGCTTGGGGTGGGGAGTGTTGCTGAGGGGGAGGGGAAATGCTTGTCTGTATGAATTGTTTGCACAGCTGGTCCATGGTGGCTGACTAAACGGGCGTGATGGCCACCCAGGGAGCCGCCTGTTAGAATCTCTCCCCACACACTCCACCTGAGTGGACGCTCTGTGGCTGTTCCACCCAGCTGTGCTCCTCTGAAAATGGCCGTTCTTGTCTTCCTCTGCATGGGGCACTCCAGCATTTTCTCCGATGCCTCGTGAATGGCCATGAGTGGGTGTTGCGTGGGTCACGGGAATGTGCACCTCCCACCGCCACCTTCAGATGGGTGTTTGGATGTGTGGTTCATGGGTGGACCTGCGTGTCTTTTCTAAAAATGCCCTTTGATTGGAATTGTGCAACCTGCACCAGAAAATTATGCATCACAGTGATTAACCAAAAGTAAGTTTCCCAAACATAGAGAAGCTCTGGGTCACTCTAATTGTCTTAGAGAGTCTTTTCCTGGGGTAATTACCCTCATTTGAAATGAGCAGATGGATGAGAAGGTCCCCTTGAACAGCCAAATGCATCAACTTATCCCATCTGTCAATGCAACTAAGGTAGCCTCTATCCCTTTCGGCACTCCTCCTATTCTGATTTCAAGCAGCCAGCGCCCAGTGAAAGGAAAAGAATATGATAATGCCGACTTTAGGGAATATGACAGGCATGTTGAGCAGAGCAGACACAGCAAACTGGAGCAGGTTTGCAGCTGATCTCTTGATTTATAGCAGAGCAGCTGTTTCATCCAAATGCTTTCCAGAAGACAATGGCTGATGTGAGCCAGAGATACAGATAGACAGTTTCATTGCATGCTGTCGCCCATCACTAATCCTCCCCTGCATAACAGTTTCATAATACTCCTAATTAGGGCAGTCACTCTTCCTCCACCTAATACTAAACACTTACTCCCCAAGCCCACTTACTCCTTCTAATTGCCCCCACTTAATACTATGCTTTATGTAGCCCCACCCAGCATGGCAGCCAGCATTACCTAGATTTTCTAGCACACTGGTCTTGGTCTCCAATCCTTTTTGGACAAAACCAGCAACGGCTCAGGCTTAGCATTACTACCAGATAGCCATTCTTGGCTCCCCAGCCCAAAGACAGTGGGTGAAACAGACATGAATGTAACTCCGCTTTAACGCTGCTTTAACATTGGCTCTTTTTAAACGAGACATACTCACTCGTGCCCGCTCATGCCCACCTAGTGGACATGGGTGGGTGCGTCTCATGTGAAAGCAGTGGTGGGTGGCTGGGCATGCATGAGTGTTCCTGCGAAACACGCACTTTCACCCACCTCCACCCATTGCCCCCTCACGGAGCAACCGGCGAAAACACAGGTTGCTCCATGCAGGGGCATGGGAGGGGGTAGGTGTGTGCCTGTCTGCACCTGCCCCCCCCCCTCGCACTGCCCCCAAAGCGGCATGACCACGGAACAACACCCCCCCCTCCAGCAGCAGCCTGTTTTAAAAAGGCCAATTTTATGGATGTTGCAGGAATGTATTAGCGCCCTATGTAGCCCTGCAATGTACATAAGGAATGTTAAAGCAGTGTTAAAGTGGAGTTACGGTGCATGTCTATTTCCACCCAGTGTCCCCTCATAATAGGAGGGAAGTTTCAGAAAAGAGCTTGTTCTTGGCCCTTGCTGATCTCTCATCCAGAGCTCTGATGGAAGGGGCACAGTGCTGTATCCGCTCCCTTTCTGTCCAGTGCTCACTGGGAACTGTCCAGCAAAAGAGCACACAAGATCAGTGCTGAATCCCAACCTGAAGACACTGGAAAGCACCACCAGCTGCTCTTCCCCTCCGCTTCCCTCCCTCCAAGTTCTTCCCTCTTCCCTCGTTCTAAACTTAAAAGAACTAGATCCTCTTTGTAGTAGACAATGCACAGCACAGGCAAATGCCAGCGATACTCTCATGGTTACATCTCTGCATTAGCAAGAGATGATAATGATTTTATTATGCTAAGATTTTATTATTATTATTATTATTATTATTAAATAATGAAATCAAATAAATAAATAAATAATAATAATTAATAAGCAAGTGTCCTCTGTCCCTTCTCTCACCCTTCCACGCCTTCCCTGCTCCCCTAAGCGCCTTTGTCCCTTCTCACTTGCTGCCCCCCATGCCTGGAACTCCATCCCTGTCTACATCCGCCCTCCCTTCATACCTTCAAATCTCTCCTTAAAACTCACCTCTTTCGCTCTGCTCTGTCTGACTCTTTATCCTGCTGAGCCACTATTTCCTATACCTACGGTCTGTTTACCCTTATCCTTGCTACATGGACCTGCCTGCTGTCATTCTCATTGTAACCAAGCCAAGTACGTGCACTTGAGACCTCGCATCTTCATGAATGTTAGACCCCTTGTCTCTCCCTTTGTTCCCCTTCCTATGTCTCTCCACCAGCTACTGTCTCTCAGATTGTAAGCCCTAGGGGCAGGGACCATGTCTATTTTATTACTTTGTAAAGTGCCAGGTACACTGCTGGCGCTATATAAATGTTTGTTAATAATAATAATAATAAGTGAACCCATATGGTAAGTGAGGCTTGGGAATGGAATAGGCTGAATAGCGTTTAACCAGCTGTTCTTGCTTGTTCCCTGTGCATTGAGGTGCCGGTTATTCTATTCTGTCTCATATTTGTTTGTAGGAGGGGCAGGGTATAAATAAATAAATAAATAAATACATATTAGATTTATGTTTCTTCCAATCCCAAAACAGCTCTGGGCAGTTTACAATGATTTAAAACAACAAAATATAACCAAAAATGTCATATATAAACTTTCTCCCCTATCCACTGTGCCCTAACAACAACATAGTATAAATATTAAATGAAAATTGAAAGAGCTCTAAGTACAGTCTAACTAAAAAAATTAAATAAAAACCCAGCCTTCCATATCTCATCCCAACCACGCCTCTCCTCCATGTTTTTACTCCTCCTCTCACCAGGGTGTGTGGCATTTCCACACACATACCCCAGGCTCAACCCCCCTCTCACTGGGACTCATGACATCCCACCCCCAAAACCACCCATCCCCTATGACCCCCTCCCCAAGGCATACACGCCACCAGGGGTCTTGGCATTCCCACCCACTTAACCCCAAATCTGACTCTCCAACCCTGCTCCGCCCCATAACTCCCATAAACAGCATTAAAATACAGATTAAAACAATCTAAGGCTATTCCAGCTCCCAGCCCGAGCTCCCACACTCCCCTTCCTTCCACAAACTAACCACAGTGACTGAATAATCACGATGCCTGTCTCTGGTAGTCTAGAGAGTATGTAGACTATGGGATAATAATAGACATGACGTGGGCCTGCTATGGCCCACCTTGGCCAAAGACCCACCATCATTTCTATTACAGGGCTTCCAGATGTGGGCCCGCTGCTGCCCCGGCCTGGGTAGGCACCTGGCCCAGATGTGGTCCCCCGGAAGATCCTGGGACCACAGCCTGGGCCAAGGGCTACCCAGACAGGCCAAAGCAGACCCGGGCACCTATTTGCAGCTCCATACCCCACCGGAGATTGGGGGTCACCATGACAGGCAGCCATGACTGCCCGTGATTGGCTGCCATGGTTGCCCATCATAGTGGGTGGGCGGAGTACTGGGAACATGCCAGAGGTAGGGCTGCCTAGACATGCGTTTGTTCCATTGGGACAGGGGAGGGCTTGCCAGCCAGGCTGGTTGGGTGGATGTCTGATTTGTGCCCCAGCCGTCAGGGCCTGCCCTCCCTCCTGGAATGTGTAACTGGCATGCCTGTTGCACATTTATTTTCACCCTGTGTTCCCAGTTATTGGGGGTGTCATTATGACACCAGTGTCATGGTCAGACCATTACCTTCTGAAGGTCCAGATCCCTGCCCTCCTTTGCCCCCGTTGGGGTGATGGACTGGTTAGGATGGCCCACCCCCAGAGACTAATGGATCCAATAGGATTCCAGAACTCTCTGGGGGGTTTACCTGCTGACCTCAACAACCCCCCGGTTGGTGCCCTGGTTAATTTATGGTATGACATTCTGACCTGGGCTATTGACACGGTGACACCCAAGCATCTGTTCCCTCCACGGTGACAGCACAGGTCTCCCTGGTACAGGTACACAAAGGACCTGAGACTGCTAAAACGAGAGGGCAGATGGTTAGAATGAAGGTGGCACTTGACTTGTGCCAAAACTGACCAACTGTGGCATAGGCTGTTTTTGAAGGACTGTGCCATGGCTGTGGTGGTGGTGATGGTGGTGGTGAAGAAAACTTTCTTTCTTTCTTTCTTTCTTTCTTTCTTTGGCAGCGGTGAAGAAAAGGTTTGGGGAGGAGGACTGGTGGGTGGTAGGTGGGGATAAAGGGTGGGGTGGGTGGGATGCTATAGGTTTGAAGGGGGCTTAAATGCATTTTATTGGATTTTATATATTTTTTATGTTGTAAGCTGCCCTGAGCCTTTTTGAGAAGGGCAGGGTAAAAATGTAAATAAATAAATAAATGGTGAAACTAAATGTAATGCTGACCTGCTATGGCCTTCCTGGGCCAGGGACTCACCGGAATGTCTGTTTCCAGGCTGCAAGATGTGGGCCCGCTGTGCTGGGAATTGGTCACCGGAAACATCTTGTGCACACAGCCCAGGCCAAGGACCATCCAGGCAGGCCAATGCAGGCTATAGCAGGCCAGTGAATCTATTTCCGGCCCCATCCCTGCTGCAGATTGAGGGCTGCCTGTGATTAGCCACCATGACTTTCTGTCATGGAAGGGGCAAGGCGCACCAGGGGCCTCTGGTCTTTTCCCCTGCCAAGGGTGGGGCAGGGGAGGGCTTGCCAGTTGGCCGGTGTGTGTGCTTTTGTTGTGTGCCCTGACCCAACCCTAAGGGTGGCAGCCTCCATCTGCCACATAAACCCCAGGCCCCCGCACATTTATATTCACTCATAGTTACTATGTTGGTCCCAAATGTAAGAGATGGAGCTTGCATACTCTTACCAACAGAAGTTGTGTCAATAAAAGATGCCATCTGATCTACTTTGGGTATTTTCAGACGTTACGAGATCACAGTCAACCACAGTGAACCACAGTTAATCCCGCGACGGGGCCAAAGAGCCCTGAACGTCTGTTCAGCGGCCGCCAGATGTTCACCCTGGCAATACCCACATGGGGTCAAAATCAACCACGCTTCCGGACCTCTGGCCCGAACCATCTCCGAAAGCGTGGTCAAAGAGATTCCCAATGGGAAACAATAAAAAGTAATATCTGGACGGAAATCACCGGCTGGAATCAAAGAAAACAATTCCCAGTCAGGGACAAAGCACACAACGGCACTGCCAGGCAACCAGCAACAACACAGGCCATGGAGGGAGATTTAAAGGGCACACAGCAGCAGGGAAACATGGTGGGATGGAGCGAGGTAGAAGGGAGAGGAGAATGGCGGGCGAGAGAGCAAGGGAGGAGGAGGTGGAGGCTTGGCCAGAGAAGGAGATGGTCGTGCTGCACATGCAGGAGGTGCAGGGACAGCAGCAACAGCAGCAGCAGCCTGGACAGCCGACCCCGGGGCCAGTGACTGGACCAGGGGAGGAGGCACTCCGGAAACAAGTAAGGGGAACAAAGGGGAGCGGACCGGCAGCACAGGGGCACCATGGGGGGGGTGCAGAGGAATGGCTGGCCAGCCGGCAGGTGAGGTGAATGGGGGAGGGATGCAGGACTGGGGCAGACCATCAGCCGAACACCCAACAACCCCCCCCCACTTCTGTTCCACAGACACGCAAATGGGCCCAGGAGCCTGAGCCCCCGGAGGAGAAGGGCCCTGCCCAGGTGGAGGAGGAGGAGCAAGAGGTGTTGGAGGAGGAGGAAGCAGAGGGGAGAAGGGTGAGAAGGCCGTACCACCGAGGGGGCCAGTGGGGGCTCCGGGAGACCCGGGACTTTATCCGCATCTGAGGGACCCTGGAGCATCAGCTGGAGCTAGTGCTCAATCAGAGAAATGAGCACGTTTTCTGGGAGATAGTGCGGGAAATGGATGTGGTGGGGCATCACCGGAACGTTGCCCGGTGCCGCTCCAAGGTCAAAGAGCTGAAGAGGGGGTACAAGGCCATACGGGACAACAACCAGTGGTCTGGACACGGACTCCAGACCACCCCCCTTCTACAGTGCCCTGGACCGCATACTCCACATGAAGGGATCAATAGTTGCCCCATGCCTCGTGGGGAGAGCCATGGTCCATGGCAGGGAACAGGATGAGGTACCCCCTCCCCTCGCCACCCCACAAGAAGGCATCCACTCCAGGGCCCCAGACCCCCTGGAGGAATGCCCTGGCACCTTGGAGACCAGCAGGCCCCCCCAGACAGCAGCCAGGAGAGCCCCTACCCCCTGGCCGGACAGCCGTACTCTGAGGCTGGCACCCTCATCATCCTCAGCCAGTGGTCGCAGGGGAGCACAGCAACATGGCGGGGCCGGCCTCGGAGGGATCGGAGATGGACATCGAGGGTAAGCAGGCAGATGGGATGGGGGGGATGGACCTGGGGGGATGAACCTGGGGCAAGGGGGGTTGGGGATGGCGTGGCCAAGGGGCAGGCCCCAACCAGGCCTGCTAGCCCGCGACACATGTCCAGAGCTGGGGGGGCCACCCGGGCACCCTGGAAGCCCTCCACCAACCCCCCCACCATACCCCACAGGACATGGAACGCCCCGGCACCAGAGGCAGGCAGGCAAGGAGGCCGGGCCACAGCAGCCCAGGCAGCAGCCGGAGGACCCAGGTGAGGCACACAGGCAGGGTGGAGGGGCGGGGATGCCGGGTGGAGGACCCGGGACACGCATGGTGGTATGGGGGGGACCAGGGGGGTGGGAAAGGGGGGGGTGCCAAGGGGGGCAGGCGCCCCGGGTGGCAAACGACTAACCACCATGTACCCTACAGGACAGCCGGAGGGGCCACAGCAACCTGACCCGTGCCCCCAGCCCAGCAGATGAGGAAGCACCGGGCATGGGTACAGTGCCGGAGGAAGGACCAGCTGGAGGACATTGTCCAGACCACCACAGAACAGGGGGAGAAGATGATTGCGGCCATGTACCGCATGGAGGTGGACATAGAGTGCTCCCTGGAGCAGGCGGAGGCAAGGGACCAGAGGCTCCAGGAAGAGGTGCGCCTGGAGCGGAGGCAGGAGTGCCGGGAGCACAGCAGGCAGGTAGAGGCATTTGGGTGGCTGGAACAGGCCATCGCTGGGATGGTGCGGGAGCATTCCACCAAGATGGACAGGTCCCATGACATTGGGACCTCCCTGCTCCTGCACGCGGGCCCTATGTGTGCCTATGTGATGACAGACACCCAACTGGGCACCGTGCCTGCCCAGAGCCCCATGCCAGGCCCCTCAATGTGCAGCTGGGTCTTTCCATGCAGGATCCCTTTGAGGCTTACTACCTGATTGCCCACCACATGTCCGTGTAGGGGTACTGCCAAGACATGCTTCATTGGCCCCACCTTGTTCACCAGGTGGGGCACCCAGCCCCTGGACCCTTTGTGACCCCCAGCAGCTGGCTGTGATTCCCCTTGTCCCGTCCGGAACCCTGTTCCTGGCCCCCGTGCAGGTTTCCGGCTCTGCCCTACTGCTGTGGCCCACTGCCTGCTCCCTCCTTGCTGTGCCGGCCGTGCTGCTATGCTGCCTGCTTCCTGGGGTGTTGCTGCCCCTGCCTGTGGCTCCGGGACCACTCTGCCCCCCCTGTCTGCCTCTGCCCCCAGTGGTCCCCTCCATGACTGCTGTCTCCATTGTCTGCCTCTGGTGCCCTGACCGCCCCCCCTCCTGGCTCCCCAGGGTGCTGCTGACCGTCCTCATTCACCTGTGCCCCCTTCTGAAGAGCAGCCCCCCCTCCTGGGTGCCTGGGTGATCTCAGAGTTCTGGGGCTCCTGGAATGCCCCCCCCCCGGCTTCCTCCCAGGGGTGTGTGTGTGACTTTGGACCTGCTGCACTGCCCTGGACCTCCTGTCTCCCCTCCATTGCCCCCTCATCGGTGCTTGGGTTCCGAGGGTGCCTCCTGGACTGTTCCCAGCCCGCTCCCTGTTCCATGTGTGCTCCCGCTGTGCCTGTGCATGGACTGCCTAGGGCCCCCCGTTCCAGGACTGCCTGTGTTGCTGTGGGGGTGCCCGTGCAGGCTCTTCTGTATTGGGGGTTCTGGTTGCCGTTGCCTATGTCCGCTGTGCCCCTGTGCCATTTCCCCTCCTCTTCCCTGTCCCTCGCCCCCTCCCCCCCATGCCCGTTGTGCCTTGTGTGGTGTCTGTCCCGTTGTGTCTCCCCCCCTCCCTTTCCTGTCCGGGTGTGTGCGCGCCCAGTCATGTGTGTTTGTGCTGTGTGTTCCACTGTGCCCTCGCTGTCTCTGTGCTTATTGTGTGTGGTACTTGGGTGGCTCTTCTACCTCTCCCCCCCCTTCCTGTTTCCCTTGTGTGGGTGTTCCCTTGTGTCCCTTTTGGCTTTGTTTGCCCTCAGGCGGCCACGTCTGTGTCCCGTCCCTCCCTGCCTCCTTCTGGGTGTTTTGATCTCAGCCGGGAATCGGCATCATGTCTGTTGCGCCGCCCCAGCCCGTGGTCTGGTGGCCTGATTCCCTGCTGTGGTCCCGATCTCGTCACGTCTGTTCAGTGCCTTCTTTGACGACGGGGGGTGATTAGCCGGTAAGCCACCACTGGGAATCCACTGTGGTGACTCGGGACCGCGTAACATCTGAAATCACCCTTTGTCGCTGTGTAAGGCCGTTTTCAGACGAGCGCGGCGGCGCCCGCGCTTGTTTTCAAAAAAGCCGGCAGCCCGTTCCACACGAGACGCTGCCGCTGAATACGCGCATGCGCGGCCGACGCGCATCCATTTCCGGCCGCGTATGACCAGCCTCGATCGCCGACCCGGTCAGTTCGCGGCCGGAAATGGATGCGCGTCGGCCG
>QEPC01015714.1:410202-449817 GCA_003113815.1 Sphenodon punctatus | reverse complement strand
ACATGGTGAAAACTGAACTCATCTTCCCTCCCAATCCTTCCTCTCCCTCTTCCCTGTCAATTGCTATTGATGGGGTCTCCATCCTCCCTGTCCCCCAAGCCTGTAGCTTGAGCTTCATCTTCGACTCGCACCTCACCTTCAAACCCAACATTGACTCCGTGGCCAAATCCTACTGCTTCTCCTTCCACAACATTGCTAAGATCCGCCCTTTTCTGTCTGTCTCCTCTGCCAAAACTCTCATCCATGCCCTAGTCATCTCACACCTTGACTATTGTAACCTCCTCCTCACTGGCCTTCCCCGCTCTCACCTTGCTTCCCTCATCCCTGTTCAAAACTCCACTGCCAGGATCATCCACCTAGCCAATCGCTTTGACCATGTGCAGCCTCTCCTCTCCTCCCTCCACTGGCTTCCCCTTCCTGAGCGTATTCTGCACAAGCTCCTCATCTTCACCTACAAAGTCCTTCATAACCTTGTTCCCCCTACCTCTCTGCTCTAATCTCCCTCCGAACCCGTTCAAGCACTACGCTCCTCTCCCATTCCCTCCCTCACCCTCCCACGCCTCCCCTGCTCCCCCAACCGCCTTCGTCCCTTCTCCCTCACTGCCCCGAATGCCTGGAACTTCCTCCCTGCCCTCGTCCACCTTGCCCCCACCCTCCACACCTTCAAGTCCCTCCTCAAAACCTACCTCTTCCACTCTGCCCTTCTGAACTCCTGCTAATCATCTCCATCCAGGATTATCCCCTACCTGTTATCTGCAAACTCCTATTTACTGTAGCCAAGCCAAGAACGTGCACCTGAGTTCTCGCATCTTCGTGAATGTTGCATACCTTGTCTCTCCCTCTGTTCCCCCTTCCCTGTCTACCCTCCCCTTGCCTTTAAATTGTAAGCTCTCAGACAGGGACCGTGTCTTTTATTCTCTGTAAAGTGCCAGGTACACTTCTGGTGCTATATATAAATACTTATAATAAATAAATAATAATAATAATAATAATAATAATAATAATAATAATATTTACTCTTGTGGAATCTTGGGGTAAGTTCAGATGTTACGCGCTCCCGGATCACCACAGTGGATCCCCAACCGTGGCAAGCCAGCTAACCCCCTCCTGTGGTCCAGGACAGCCCTAAAAAGACGTGATGGGAGCGGGACCATGACAGGGAAATGGACAGATGGACTGCAGCCCCGGGAAGTGCAACAGACGTTACGGCGATCCCAGACCATGGTCAGAACACCCAGAAAACACCAGGGTGGAGCGGGAGGCAGACATGGCCGGATGAGGGCAAAGGAAGTCAAAAGCACCAAAAGGCAACACCCACATAAGGGAAATGGGAAGGGAGGGGGTGGAGGGAGACGAGCACCCAAGGCGGCACATGCTACAGGCAAAGGGAAGCTGTGGACACAGCAGAACACAGACCACACATACATGCCCGGGCACAAACACACCCGAACGGGAAAGGAAGGAAAGGGGAAGCCCACCGGGAAGGACAAAATATACAGCACCTTGGACACGGGCGGGGGGGAGTCCCAGGCCACGGAAGGGGAGGGGACCAGGCTGGGAACAGTCCTGGACACTGTGAAAGGCGCCCAGAACCCCACTGACAGCACAGGGAGCATGGGCCACCCACCAACATCCTCGTGAATGTTGTATCCCTTGTCTCTTCCTCAGATCCCCCTTCCCTGTCTCCCCTCCCACTGTCTTTAGATTGCAAGCTCTCGGGCAGGGACCGTGTCTATTTTAATCTCTGTAAAGTGCCAGGTACATTGCTTGTGCTATATAAAAGCGTTATGATAATAAAATAAATAATAATAATAAGTCACAGGTGTCTCCACTAGGATGGAGCAGGGCCACAGGGGGAGGGCAACCAAGCCGGGGAAGGCACCGGAGCAATCCGAGGCAGGTCCAGACAGCAAGGATCCCCCTTGCTGATACAGATGCATGGATGGGGATGGATGTGAGCTGGATCCTGCGGGCAGCACATGCAGCACCCCCCCGGAGGAAGCCGGGAGGTGCTGTTCAGTGGCCTCAAGTCCTGCATAGTCACAGAGGCACCCGGGGGGGGGGGCATGGTGTGCGGGCGGCCAGGGAAGGGAGGAAGACACCAAGGAGAGAGCCAGTAGCAGTGTCAGGCAGTGGGAACCAGCCAATGGAGGACCCAGGCACGGAGAGGAACACCACAGGCAGTGAAGGCCAAGGGGTGCCCATGCAGGGGGAACAGTGACACAGGTAAGCAGAACAGAGGTAGAACAGCTGTGAGGCTGGAATGGTGCAGAGAGAGCAGCTAGTGTCCTGAGTTTACAGGGAGGTGCTGGGAGCACATGGTGGGGCTGCACTCCATGACACCAAAGACACAGGGGACCTCACAGCCAGCTGCAGGGGGTCTCGAAGGGGGCTGGGACTGGTTGGCCCACCAGAGGCATGTAGTGGGGCCACTGAAGCATGCCCCGGTGGTAGCCCAGCCCCGCTCCACCATGTAGTGGGCAATGAGGTAGTAGGCCTCGAACGGATCCGGCATGGCGAGCCCCACCTGAACATCCGCACGGGACCACACAGCAGCCAGCACTGCCAGCTCCAGTCTGGTGGGCCCCGACAAGGTATAGTCAGCAGCAGGGGGTCATAGCAGGTGCCCAAGCTCCAACAGGCAGTAATATGCCACTCCACATGACCGCTGGTAGCCACGGGCCCTGTGGATGCAGCAGAAGAAGGAAACGGCCAAGGCAGGGCCCCCTCCTCCAGACAGCTAGTGAACCTGGCCAGGCCACAGACTGAGAGGGTGGACACGGTATCCGCTGCGGACCATGCCACATACGAGCACCTCATCTCTGGAATGCGCCCATCAGTAAAGGGACTGAGGCCAAGCGCCTCTGCATGGAGCGGGCAAACGCTACTGCTCACCTCATAGTTGAAGTAGTGAAGCCCAGAGCTCAGACTCGCATTGGCACCAGAGAGGGTGTCCGGGCAGCACAGGAGCAGTTGCACAGCCAGGGACTGCCACAGGTCACATAGGGCCATGGTCTCCCAGAAGGTCCAGCTATGAGGGGCACCAGGTGATCTGGGGCACAGGAGCAGCACTGCCGGCCATGATCCTGCAGGCAGAGGATCTGGGCCCCAAGATGCCATGTGGGCTGGGGAGGGATGCAGGGGAGCCCCAAGGACACATGATAAGGCCATAGACCACAACACAGCATGGCTAGCAAGTGATGCGTGGGGAGCGGACCCAGCACAGCTGCAGGAACCGAGCACAGACTGTCCAGCAAGCACTGATATCAGGGAGGTGATGACAACAGGCAATCAGCTGCAGACCGCACTGATGGGCGCGTGCGGGCCCGGGGCATGAGCCCCCAGAACGGGAGTGCAGGTGCAACCAGGGGAGGCGTGCCATCTGTAGGCACACACCGGCCAGCAGGTGAGCCGATCCCCTGCCCCCTTCCTGTTACCATGAAGTAGACAATAAAGCTGTTGTTGTAGCTACACCCCGTGTTTATTATCCATACAGTGCCCCCTTGTGCCCTACCACCCTCCCTCATCCCCCCTGCCTCACTTGCCCTCCGCTGTCCTCTCCCT
Source organism: Sphenodon punctatus (assembly GCA_003113815.1). NCBI lineage: Eukaryota > Metazoa > Chordata > Lepidosauria > Sphenodontia > Sphenodontidae > Sphenodon > Sphenodon punctatus. Next base: position 446,253 of record QEPC01015714.1, on the reverse strand, counting down.
TCCATCGTTCTCTGTCCCACCACGTTCCCCTGCTGCTGTGTGCCGTTTAAATCTCCCTCCCCGGTCTGTGTGTTGTGCGTTGCCTGGCAGCGATGCAGCATGCTCTTGCCCCAGCTAGGGATCATTCGTTCTGATTCCGTCTGGTGGTTGGCTTTCAGTCATTACTTTTGGCGGTTTTTCAGTGGGAATTGCTTTCACCACGCTTCCGGGGATGGTCTCGTCCCGAACTCCGGAGGCGTGGTTGGCTTTGGCCCCTGCGGGTGATTGACTATGGTGAACATCTGGATGCCGCTGATCAGACGTTCAGGGCTTTTTGGCCACACCGCGGGATTGTCCGTGGTTCACTGTGGTTCACTGTGATCTCATAACGTCTGTAATTACCCTTGGTTTCACATATGTAAAGTATCTCCCCCTGCCCCACAATGCCTGTCTAGTTTACTCACACTTCAAATGTTTTAGAACAGGAACGGATTCTGTGTATTTGTCACAGCGGGGGTGGGGGGAGGACAGTTTTGGGGAGACCCTGAGAGGAAACAGAGGGGGGGAAAGAGAAGGGTCCAAGGGCCATGCTCACTTGGTCTGGCGTGCAAATGCTCTGGGGTTAGGCCCTCAAGGTTTAATGTCCGTCAGGATAGAATGTGGCCCAATGGTTCTTACAGAAACCTGACCTCTATCATCATAGGCCGTAATCAGTGCACCAACAACAAGGCCAAGTCCCATGCACTCCCTCAAACCTCCCCACCCCCCAGTCCACAGAGAAGGAAAGGAGTGGTGCTGGAACTGTGCAGGCTGGGGAGGGTACCAAGGGTCACACGGAAGGAGAAGGTCACGTTCATTCACCAAGGGGAGGGAAGGGGACGACGAAGGGGACTCCGGGGGGGGGGAGGGTCTATCTTGCTACTCGCTCAGTCCTCCCTTTCACATACACACACACGCCAAACCAGGGTCAAAGTGAAGGGTACAATACAGGCTATGACAATATATACAACTAACACACTAGGGTAGGGAATAGAAAGGTCACACTTAGCGTAGATCAAAGGCAGTCAATCCAGGGCCAGTCTACAGTGATTTGATTAATGACGCTGTGTGCCTCACAGTGCCAGCTTTTCAATTGTAAGCCCCACCCCCTGAAGCTCCCGCAACCGTCCGGAGCGACGCAAGGGGACGGGCCCGGTGTCTTGTGCTGTGCCTGGCCGAGCGCCCCTGTCCGCTGCTTCGGAGCGGGTTGCTATAGAAACCTGATGACGCACGGACTTCCTTCCTGTGTTCGGCCCTAGCCCAGTCACGGGCGCAGGAGGTGAGGCTGCTGTGGGGGGGAGGGGGTTCTGGGAATCCTTGAGTGTACCGGCCGTGTCCCGCTCCCCCGCGACTGGTGGGTCTGACAGTATTAGAATCACAAAAGTGTTGAATTGGAAGGAACCTCATGGTCCAACCCCTGTCCCTGAGGCAGGATACCATAGATCTAAAGCATCCTGACAGATGTCTTTCCAGACTATTCTTGAAAACCTCCAGGGAAGGCCATTCCACCACCTCCCTTGGCAGCTTGTTGCACTGCTGAGCTGTTCAAACAGTTGGGAAGCTTTTCCTAATATCCTAAACCTTCCTTCCTGTGATTTAAAACCACTGCTTTTTGTCCCATCCTCAGTGGCAGGATAAATCTGGCAGGACCCAGGACTGTACACAATTAAGCATGACAAAGCCCTGATATTGGTTGTGACGTGTAGGAGTTTCTGTAATTCTGCTAATAAAAACCTAGTAATAATATCTGCAGGATCAAGGCCATTGGCTGAAACAGTTGTGTGAATTCTGTTACACAAAAACAAGGTGCATTGCCTTCTGATACAAAGTTTAGTTTATTTATATCAAAAGTGAATGAGCCCAACTGGACTATGACACTAAACATATTTAAAAGAACAGTCCAATGGAATAATCTGTATCAATTATATACAGTGCTTTAAGTGTGCAAACTGCTTAACAATTATTATCCCATTAACCCTCAGATATCATTCCTGTGAGGTAGACAGCACAGTGTTATTGCTCCCATTTTACATACAGTAAATTGATGCTGAGAAATGTTAACCTGAACCAGTGGGTCCATGACCAAACTGGATTTGAAGCCAGGTCTCCCAGCTTCACGTCCCTCACACCATACACTGGACCAAAACAGCTCTCTACCTGTGGAGAATACCTACGGTTTGGCATCTTAAAAGAGTAAAGGCCATCAAATCTATCAAACACAGAACTCAGTGAGATAGTCCTGGGATACGACTTACCTGAAGCTCTCTTTACAAGAAGAAAGGGAAACATTGCATATTACTAAGAGAGAGACCAATGAACTGAGCTCCTCTTGGTAAGTGCTGAGCCACGTTATTTCCCACTGACTTCAACAGGAACTATACCCATTCACACCAGGGACAAACTCCATCTATAGTGAGCAAAATGAGACTGAGATATTTTTCAGCTATTTATATATTTAAATGTATATCTCACTCTTTCCCTAAGGCTCTGGACAGCTGCATGAAAGAGACAAACTCTGACCTCGGTTACACCAATGCAAATCAGTATCAGCATCATAAGTCTCAATACAACTACGTTGGTGTCAAAGGGTGAAAACAGACATGCAGCTGGCATGCTGGCTACACCGGGGGTGGGGTGGGTCAGGTCGGGGCACTGAACGGATGTGTGCCCAACTGAAGAGCCTTCCCCTGCTCCATCCAGCAGAAAAAAAGAACAAATATGTCAGTGGGTGTCCCTGCCCAAGCACGCCCCTAGTGCCCCATCCCTGCCATGATGGGCAGCCATGGTGGTGAGTCACGGTGGTGAGTCACGGGTGGCGATGGCTGGCAGGGGAGGGGGGGATGGCAGCAGGAACAGATGTGTGCACCCACTATCGCCCAAGTTGGCCCAGACTGTGGGCCTTGGATTTTGTGGGGGACCATATCCAGGCCAGCCACCTACCGAGGCTGGAGTAGCAGCAGGTCCACCCACATCTGGAGGCCTGGAAACTCATGTGATGGTGAGTCCCCAGCCTAGGCGGGTCATAGCGGGCCCGCACTGTGTCTGTTTTCACCCAAAGGGTTGTAAGTAAAATCATACACAGGTCACTAGTTTGTCAAAGGCTTGCAGTGTTTGGAGAAATTAACTGCTTGTGAACAAATGTGAACTATACCTCATCCTTAGGCAAACTCATTGCCTCCCATGGCTTCCAATACCACCTCTATGCTGATGACACTCAACTCTATCTCTCTACTCCATCTCTCTCTCCCTCTGTTCAAGCTCGACTCATCAACTGTCTCTCTGACATCTCTACCTGGATGTCTCAACGTCAACTCAAACTCAACATGGCTAAAACTGAACTCCTTATCTTCCCCCCTCATCCTTCCTCTCCTTCCTCACTGTCAATAACTATTGATGGAGTCACCATCCTGCCTGTCCCCCAAGCTCGTAGCCTAGGCTTCATCTTTGACTCAGCCCTTTCTTTTAAACCCTACATTGACTCTGTTGCTAAATCCTGTCGCTTCTCCCTCCATAACATTGCTAAGATTCGCCCTTTTCTCTCTGTCTCATCTGCCAAAACTCTTGTTCATGCTCTGGTCATCTCTCGCCTCGATTACTGTAACCTCCTTCTCACTGGCCTTCCCCGGTCTCACCTTTCTCCCCTCATCTCTGTCCAAAACTCTGCTGCCAGGGTCATCTACCTCGCCAGTCGCTTCGACCATGTGCAGCCCCTCCTCTCTTCGCTTCACTGGCTTCCCCTTCCTGAACGAATCCTGCACAAGCTCCTAGTCTTCACCTATAAAGCTCTTCACAACCTTGCTCCCCCCTACCTCTCTGCACTTATCGCCCTCCATACTCCAGCCCGTGCACTTCGCTCCTCCTCTGTCCCCTCTCTCGCCCTTCCATGCCTTCCCTGCTCCCCTAAGCGCCTTCGGCCCTTCTCACTTGCTGCCCCCCATGCCTGGAACTCCCTCCCTGTCCACATCCACCTTGCCCCCTCCCTTCATACCTTCAAATCTCTCCTTAAAACTCACCTCTTTCGCTCTGCTCTGTCTGACTCTTTATCCTGCTGAGCCACTATTCCTATACCTACGATCGGTTTACCCTTATCCTTGCAACATGGACCTGCCTGCTGTCATTCGCATCGTAACCAAGCCAAGTACGTGCACTGAGACCTCGCATCTTCATGAATGTTAGACCCCTTGTCTCTCCCTCTGTTCCCCTTTCTAAGTCTCTCCCCCAGCTCCTGTCTCTCAGATTGTAAGCCCTAGAGGCAGGGACCCTGTCTATTTTATTACTTTGTAAAGTGCCAGGTACACTGCTGGCGCTATATAAATGTTTGTTAATAATAATAATAATAACAAATGCAATGCACCACCCTGAAGCTACTGGGTCATTTTTAGCCATCACATGTACCACAGAGCAGACAGAAATACCAATGATACTACAGCGAACATTTTGTCATGGAGAATTGAGGGACACTGTTCCTTCAACACTCAGGACACAGTTTCCACAGCACTCAGAAACAAAAAGCCATGTCAAAGAGTCTCTTCTCCCACATTTTTAATTTCCCGTGGGAGAAAAATATTGTGCCTTCCCCTGCTGTATACTTTGCCATTGGTATTGCCACAACCACTACCAGCAATCCCATAATGCTGCGTGGAGCATTGCAAGGCACTTGTTACACGTGAGGTAGACTAAAGAAAGAAGTGCCCCTTCCCCTGTTTCAAGAAACACTCAGGAAGGAATTAGCACCATTGTTAAACCTTGGTTTGAGTCCTAACACTTGTGGGTTATTTGTGAATCAAAAGGGAAGCATCCTGCAAACTAATCTATTCACACAGAAAAAAAATGCAGAGGAAACAGTTTCTGCCAGGTTTTTTTGTTTATTTGTTGTTTTTTGTCTCGTGAGAATGCACCCTAAAACATTAGAAATGATCAGCTAGTGACAGCTGCTACTTTACTCCTGATTAAACGAGGGGAAACAGAAGGTTGCTACCTTGTAAACAAGGTTCTTAGAGATGGCTCCAAACAGTCACACAAATGGATTTGTGCTTGCGCGCCCTTCTCTTACCGGCATATACCAAGCTCATATTTAAATTTCACGTGATGTTCACATGCCCCCACCCTATATAAGGTACCTTCCCACCTAAGCCCAACAGTTCCTTCCAACCCTGGAGCAATATAAGAAAATTCATGTAGGACTGGAAGGGTGGGCATTTGTGAGAATGTTCGAAGCCATCTAGAAGAACCTTGTTTACAAGGTAGCAACCTTCCATTCTTCTTCAAGTGGCTCCTCCCATTCTCACAAATGGGAGAGTACCAAGTCTAGAAGTGAGCGGTGGGGGAATTTTCTAATAAAAATATAGTGCAAAAAGGATACAATATGAAAAGTAAAAGTGTTTATTATTTAAGAAGTAATAAGTAGTAAGCAGAGAACCACAGTAATACAAAGTTTGTAATATGAATAAAATAAAGAAATTTATGACAACTACATAGATTCATGAATTATTTATTGTCGAGAATTGAATTGAGGATGGAGACTCCCACTAACATTTGTGACTGGGAACCTAAATGTAAGGCATAATGTTTTATGAAAATGTGATGAGAGCTCCACGTAGCAGCTCTGCAAATCTCGTGGGGAGATACATTAGCGAAGGCTGCAGTGGAGGCTCCGAGAGTTCTCAAAGAGTGAGCCCATAAAGTAGGGGGAGGAGGGAGCCCAAGTTTTTGATATGCTAGGGAAATGACGCGGACCAACCATTTAGAGATCGTTTGGGAAGAAACTTTGTTTCCTAGGTTGTGTAGAGAGGGAGAGACAAAAAGGTTGTCAGAACGTCGACATGCTCTGTTTTGTCCAAGTATACAAGGACAGTTCTCTTAACGTCCAGGGTGTGGGCTGCCTCAAGAATCTCAGAATAATGAGGAGGAGGGGTAAAAACTGGAAGAATCATTTTCTGGGACAAGTGAAAAGGGGAAACGGACTTGGGTATGAAGGACGGGTGAGAGGAGATCTCAAGTCTATCAGGAAAAATTTGCAAATAAGGTGGCTGAGTAGAAATAGCAGCCAATTCACTGACGTGTCTAAGGGAGGCGATGGCTACAAGGAAGGAAGTTTTCAAAGTCCAGTGGAAAAGGTCCGCTTCCTGGTGTGGTTCAAATGGGGCTCTGGTAAGGTAATCGAGAACTAAGGTAAGGTTCCACTGGGAGATAGGGGCCTTATGCTGGAGAAAAGGGTTTGAGAGACCCTTAAGGAACCTCTTAATGAGAGGGTGAGCAAAGAAGGATTGATTCTTTGTCAACGAGACATGTTTAGCTATAGCTGAGAGATGAACTCTCAAGGAGGAAAGAGCTAATCCTTTTTCAGCTAAGTGTAGTAAATATTGCAGAAGTAAAGGAATGGAGAGTTGATTAGTGGTGAAATCCCTTTCGGCTAACCAATAGGTAAACCGTTTCCATATAGAATCGTAGGATTTTCTGGTGGATGGTTTAATGTCATTGCATAAAATTAGGGTTACCTTATCATCTAAGAAAAAGGGAACTATGGGATCTGGATCCTGAATGCGTGAAGGTTCAGTCTGTGGAGGTCTGGGTGGAGAACCTGCCCCTGATATAGTGACAAGAGGAGGGGGGGTTGAGGTAGGGGAATTGATGTCAGGGTTAAGGAGAGGAGCTCACTGAACCAAAACTGTCTGGGCCAGTTTGGGGCCAAAAGGATCAGATTGGAACCTTCCCTATGTACCTTATGGAGGAGATTGGGGATCAGAGGGATGGGAGGGAAAGCATAGATTAGGTGTGGTTTCCATGGGATAAGGAAGGCATCTCCCATGGAGGCAGGGTCGTGTGCTGCTCTGGAGCAGAACTGCTTGCATTTGCTGTTGTTCACAGTTGCAAATAAGTCTATCGTGGGTGTGCCCCAACAAACTGTCAGACACCTGTATACCTGATTGTTGAGTTCCCACTCGTGTTTCTCCACAGTGAGTCTGCTGAGAACATCTGCCCTCGTGTTCTCTGAACCCGCCAGATGAGTGGCAATCAGGTACAGGTTGCGGCGCCTTGCAAAGTGCCAAATTTGCAGAGCTAATTGGCAAAGTTCGGGAGACTTGGTACTGCCCTAATTGTTTATGTACCAGACAGCTGACATGTTGTCTGATGTTATATTGATGACTGTTCCTTGGAGAGGATGACGAAATGCTTTCAATGCATTTAGGATAGCCATGGACTCCAAGGCATTTATGTGGATCTGTTTCTGTGTGATAGTCCACTTCCCTGCAATGCTGAGATCCCGGAGATGTGCTCCCCATCCTGTTGAGGAAGCATCAGTTGTGAGAACATTAACAGGGACAGGCTTTTCAAAAGGCATACCTTGTAACACAAAGTCTCTGCGAGACCAACACCTCAAAGAATCCAAAACAGTTCGAGTGATACGTAGGTTTTTGGTTGGGGGATCCACCAGGGGATTAAAGAATTTCAGAAACCATAACTGAAGGGGACGCATGTGCAACCTCGCAAAAGGGGTTGTGGCAGTGGTAGAAGCCATGAGACCTAGTAATCTCTGGAAAACCTTAGCACTTTGTGTATTGTTAGCCGCCCCGAGATGCCATGGGCATGAGGGGGTGGCATAGAAATGCCAAGAAATAATAAATAAATAAATAAATAAATAAAATAAACTTTGTATTCTATGGATCGAAATGATCCTAATCAAGGAGGAAATATCCTCAAAGCGATCAGGAGGAGCGATTACCTTTTCTAGAGTAGAATCAATGATCGCTCCAGTGTAGGAAATACGCTGGGTGGGGCAAAGGGTGGATTTTTGCAAATTGACAGATAAGCCCAGAAGGTTACAGAGATGCAAGGTAAAGTCCACACCCTGACGAAGCATACCTGGGGAGTCAGCTACTAAGAGCCAGTCATCCAAGTAGGAGTAGATGGTGATGCCTTGCTCTCGGATAAAGGAAATTACTGGGGCTATCACCTTTTTAAAGGTTCTGGGTGCAGAGGAGAGGCCAAACGGGAGAGAACAAAATTACATATGGTGAGAACCATAGAAGAATCGGAAGAAACGTCTAGTTATGATGTAGTTGGATATGAAAGTAAGCATCCTTAAGGTCTATAACCGCATACCATTGGTTTTTATGTAGAAAGTTAGGTACGTGGTCAAGTGTTAACATTTTAAACTTGCAGTAAGTGACAAAGGAATTAAGAGCCCTTAAATCCAAAATTGGTCTGTAGCCACCTCTCTTTTTATCTATGACAAAGTAGTTAGAATAAAAACCTTTAGAGACATCTTTTGGATGAACAATCTTGATAACACCCTTAGTATACATTTCCATAACTTCTTTATTTAATGCCTTGGTTTGCAAAGAGGAAAATTGAGCAGATGTTCTAGGTTTACGGGGGGGGGGGGGGGGGGGGGGGGGGGGGGGGGGGGGAGGGGCATCATGGAGAAGGAGACCGAGAAACTAAACTGAACGATATTTTGAACCCACTTATCAGAAGTGATAGCATCCCAAACGGGGAGAGCATTAAACAATGAAACAGTAAAGTCCACCTGTTCATGGAAGGTAGGAGAACAGGGTATAGCAACGCTCAATGATAGTCACCTACGCCTCTGTGGTGGAGGAGCAAAAAGTTGCCTATTATTCCCCTTAGGTTTATAAGGGGTATATTGGGGTCTAGACTTCCCCTGGTAAGGGAACTGTGGCGGGTAGTACCTCTTGTGATAAGATTGATATTGTCCATAGTACTGTCTCTCAGGTCTCGTATAAGATGACTGTTGCTGGTAGGGACATGTGTATGGATAGGTGGTAGAGTCTCTTTGGGAGATCCTCATTTTATTAGCAGTGGCTTTTGATTTCTGAATCTTGTCCAGGACTTCACCCGTGTCCTTAGCAAACAAACCCACCTGATCAAAGGGCAAATTCTCAATCCTAGACTTATGATGGGATTCCAATTTGGTGCTGTGAAGCCACGCAAATCTCCTGGTTACGATAGCGTTGGCAACACCTCTGGCAGCTGTATCAGATGAATGCCGATCAGCCTGGAGTTGGAAGTGGGCAGTCGAAGACCCATCTGCACAGAGGGTGTGAAGCATTTTCTGCTTGTCTTTTGGCAAAAGGGGGGGGTCAACTTTTGCACTTCCTCCCACAAATGGTGCTGAAAGGATGCCATTCCAGCCGAATAAATGGCAGTTCTCATGAGCATCGTGCTGGAGGCGAATGCTTTTCTTCCAAAAATGTCAATGCGCCTGTAATCCTTATCAGCTGGCGAAGTATCTTGGGCGTTTTTCTGCAGTCTTTCAGCAGACGCCGCAACAACCAGAGAATTCGGGAGGGGGTGTTTAAAAAAGATTGATCCCTGTTGTGGGCGAACAGATAAAAGGAACTGTAGGTTGAAGAAACCAGGTGAATGGAGGCTGGACTAGACCACAGCTTTTCAGCTTCCACAGCATGCCTCTTAAATAAAGGGAGGGTAAGCTTAGACTGACAAGGACGCTCGACAGTCAGATAGGCAGGGTCAATGTCGTGTTCAGACATCGGGACGGTTTCCAGTTTAAGGGTCTCTGAAAACTTCTTAACGAGGGATTGGAAGTCTTTATGCTCCTGGGAAGTAAGTGACGATGTCGAGCCGTGGATGTCGTCAGATGGAGGAGGCGACAAGTTCTCAATGTCCTGAGCCTCAAAAGGTTCTGGTGTCTTGGGGAGAGGGATAGTGTCTTGAGGCTGAATAGGATCCAAAGGGGGTAATGGATCCGGGACTTGAAGAGGACAGAAAGAAGAACTGTAGATTTGAGTTGCCTCTTACAGTCAATTCTGCGCTTTTGACATTCTTGATGCCATAGAAACGCTTGTCTGACCTCCTGGTGGAAAGACGTGGAGCTGTCTCCTATCGACGTCGATGGAACGGCTGCCGATGTCGAAGAGTGATGGATCCACTGACAGGCTGCCGACATCGAGGGTCTCGACATCATGGACGTTGAAGGATGATTAGAGGCTGTCGACGTCGATGATTTGGTACAACGTCCTGATGTCAAAGTGTAACATCGAGGAGGGCTACGTGGAGGAGGAGAGCTGCCGATGTCCGGAGGGGTACTGGGGAGCTCAGAGGAGGGAGGTCTCGACATCGTAGCTTTAATCAATTGTTGAAGGCAAGAAACTATATGTTTGTTTTCTTGCTTCCTTGAGTTCTCTTGTTCCTTGAAGTAGCTCCAAGGGAAGGATTGGTCCGCTAAAGGAATGGGAGGCAGTTGGACCCTAGCAGGGGCAGATTGTTGTTATGGGGTAGCCAGCCATTGAATAGTGGGGGGCTGAAAATGCGACCCCATAAATCGCTCATCTGGGCGTTCGTCCGTGGTATAGAGCAGGGACGTAATAGTGAGTGGAGAGACAGGAACCAGAGGGGAAACAATTCCAGTTCCAAAAGTCACTGAGTCTTCATCAGAGAAGGAAGGGGATAAAGAGCGGTCTGCCAAAATAGCAGGCTCTAACCCTTGTGAAAGTCTCGCTCTCTTTGGGGGGGGAGAGCGTATATCACGTACTCCGGAGGAGCTGGGTACAGGAGATTCAATAGCAGTCATGGCGGATAGCGTCGTAGCCACAGACACAGTCTCTTGTCTCCCGATACTGGGGACACTCGGAGGAGTGGGAACGGGTTTATCTTTAGCCCGGGACTTACTTTTCTGTTTGTCCTCCAACTCCTTCAGTAATGCCGGTAGTCTGAGGGCACGTTCCCTGAGAGAAACAGCAAGAGACATTCTGGGCAATCCTCCGGGTTGTGTGTAGTGCCCAGACAAAGGAGACATTGCCCGTGGAGGTCTTTAGTTGTCATCTTCCGATTACAGGAAAAACATCTTTTGAAACTATGTTTAACCATTGCCATATTGAGAGAAAGTATATGAGCTCAGAGATATGACAGCAAGCCGCGAAAGTGGTTGGAAGGAACTGTTGGGTTTAGGTGGGAAGGTACCTTATATAGGGTGGGGGCATGTGAACGTCATGTGAAATTTAAATATGAGCTTGGTATATGCCGGATAGAGAAGGGTGCGCAAGCGCAAACCCATTTGTGAGAATGGGAGGAGCCACTTGAAGAAGAACCATGTCAACTGTAACAAAAGCACCAAGAACGAGCTGCTATTTATTCATAATGGGCCAAATGTTCAACTGGTGTAAATGCATGCCAATTTATATCAGCTCAGGATCGGGCCGAATATCAATACAAATGAGTAATATCAAAGTAACAGGCTAGTCTGGCATTCACCGGCACACCAAAGCATATGGGGGAAAGCAGGGCACAAGAAGTCACACACCCCCACACCCCATTCTGCAGTGTCATCACCAGCATAGCAGTAGGTAGGAATTGCACTCTCCTAGGGATAACATTGTCAGAAGCTGAGCTGCAGCAGAAAGCCTGACCTTGGGCAGTAGAGCAGCTCTCTAGGAGATAAACATTTCTTGCCTTCTCTCTTGTTTTCCCTGCTTTCTGAGTCATGCCAAGTAAATGTTTTCTCTTTGTTAGAAAGGAGCAGGAGTTTCTGGGACTCCATCTGTGGGGAAGTAGACAAGGATGGGGGGAATCAGCAACAGACACAGCGTGATCTAGATGCAGCCAGCCATAGTGGAACTGAAATAAAAATCCAATCCAAATATTATATTTGACTAATTTGTCCGCTTTGATTTGGGACAAAGGCCCTTTTTAAACAGGCTGTGGCTGGGGGGCGGGGGGGAAGGGTTGTCCGTGGGCATGTTGGTGGTGGGTGCACATAGGCGCACACTCATTCCCGCTGCATCCCCATGCATGCCCCCACATGGAGCAACTTGCATTTTTGCCGGTTGCTCCATGTGGGCCCTGCGGAGGCGATGGATGAAGGTGCGTGTTACACAGAAGTGCACGCACATGCACGCCTGTTCACCCACTGCCATTTTCAAATGGAATACCACTCATGTCCACTGTGTGGTTATGCATGGACATGAGTGGGTGTGTCTCATGTAAAAAGGGCCAAAGTGAAAGTACTATTTGTTTCCACTTCCTTTGTCTGTTTTGGATTATGTTTCAGTTACTCCATTCCAATTATCATTTCAGTACTTCAGTATTAGTACCAGAATCGCACTAAATAATCAAAAAGGACTGAATGAAGTCCCCCAAAATGACCAAAGTACCAAATTGATGAAATAAATGAAACATCCAAAATGAAATACCTGAAATAGTGGATATGTGAAGATCTGTTTAGGTGCAAATGTTTATTTGGATATTCAAATAGTCATCCTAAAATGCAAATAATACACAAATAAAAAAAATATCTCTTTGTTTTGATGCTAATTCATACCAAAATATTTGCTGCAGTTTTGGTTTCTGGTTCTATTATTTACAATTATTCACCCAGTGATCCAACAGATGCAGATGAATGTATCATAACTTCAGATTTGCATATAAAGGTAAATCATTATGATTTACCTCCCCACAGGTAGGGATCACCACACACACACACACACACACACACACACACACGCACGCACACACAGAAAGAGATCTGGGGGCTTGTGGTTTCTTGGGGTCTCACCTCCATATTTCAGAGCAACTGTAATATAGTCCGTCATGCACATTTGGCATGGCCACTGGAACCCTGGCAAGTTACCAATCAAGTTTTTAGCAAGAAAATAACAGGGCAACCCTACCACGCAAATTAAAATGCCAAATGAAGATTCCAGACACTGCAGACAGTAAAAAGGCCATATTAGCCTGCTAATATGTGTTGAAATAATCCAACTGGAGTCAATGGAGTTATACTGGGGGCTAACAGATGTTATACCAGTTATGGGTAAAACAAAACCTGTGCTGGTAAATGCCTGTTAAACAAATGTACCAGCTGTTGTGGAGCCACTCAACCACGCAGTGGCTACCTGATAGCTGGTATGATGGGGGTGGGGCTTACTAGGAGTGAAAGCAGTGGTTTACCAGGAGCAGTGGTGAGGTCCTGCAAGTGGTGATGGCACTCCTGGCTCCTGTTGCCACTCCTATGGCTCTACTCCCATTGGGTGCTTTTAGACAGATGGCAGGTCCGGTTCTGCTACACCAGCGCACTTCACCCCCAGGTTGGCTGGTCCCTTTAAATGTGTCCTGCCAGAGATGTGCTCCGGAACATCCAGGAATGCCGTCAGTGGAGCAGACTGGCCAGACCCAGGGCACTAACCGAAAGTGGAGCTGCTGTCCGTCTGATGGGCAGACCTATGCTGCAGCTCCACTCCCAGCTGGCCGTTGCCCCGAACAACACCACAGAGTTGCGGGTACCAGCCTAGAGCGTCGGGCAATCGCCTGCAGCTTTATGGTGCGGGGAGTGCAACATCATGCATGCGGACTGCAGGCTTGGGAAACCCCCTGGGTTCATATAAAGTGGATCCAGACAGGGCTGGAAGAAGGCAGACATGGGGATGCATCCCTGAAGCAGCTTCAAGGCAAGCAGCTTCTGCATCCATCTAAAAGCATCCAATGAGGCTGCAGCTGCCAACACTGAGGCTTCAAGGACCTTACTGCCACTAATCTCACTGCTTCTGAGGATCTGCTGTTCTCAATAAATCCGCTACTTCACCCTAGTAAGTATTATCAGATGTTATAATAGCTGCTTGCAAGGGCTTGCACCACATGGCAGACCTGCACTCTTGCAAGTCCTTGCAGAATGCAGACACATAGTGGGAAAATGCACAACAAAGAGAAGTGCTTTTGCTAACATTGTATATAACTGATGCAAGGCCAATTTCAGGCCCAAGTACATTAACAGAATTGGGTGCCTTTCCCAAGGATATTGCTGAGCATATTGCAAATGCTCATGAGCTTTTCTAACTCCTGGATGTAGGTGTGCAAGACTGTCTCAGACGGTTACCTGGCTCTGGCAAGTGCTTTTTCCTGACCAATGTACTAGCTCAGCAGCAGATGGAGACCCACAGGAAGAACAAGATAAATGAGTCAAATCTTCTGAGAGACTGGAGAGCAAAACATTAACCCTCGTGTGGAATGAAGAACAAGCATTTTACCCTAAATGTACCCTGTTGAAACCCAGACTCCATTGCCATTCTTTCTTCAAAATGGATGGTTTCATGTTTCCTATCAATTTTTTCTGTGGCATTGCTGCAAGCTGCTGAGCTGTGATCCCATCCAGCCTGGAGGTGTCTGCATTCTCCTGGTAGATAAACTCATTTCTCTTGTACATTTGTTTTTTGGAGCATTGATAGGATTTAAGACTTTTAAAAGTTTCATTTATTTCTAACACTAGAATCAGTCTCCTTTCAATATTCATGCAAGAAAAAAAACATGTAGCATAAGCATCACTTTAACTTCTTGAATTGTTTTAGAAACATTATGGATTTCATTGCCTTACATGTGGGAAGAGATGGAATGCAGGGGGCCAGATTTTCAATCTAATCTTAACTGAGGCTTCCTTTTCTCAACTACAATTATGCAAGTGCAAAGGAATAATTATTGTAATAAGTTTAAGGCAGGGATGTGCAATTAGTTGCTAAGAATTCTGAAAAGCCACCTATAAGCTCACAAATGGCAGGTCCAAAAATGGAAACCTGACTGTAAAGATATGGCCTAGCTTTCAAATTTACAAAGGCATGTGCAAAAAAATTGCCATGTTATCTGAAAAGGAATCGTTAGTCGACAACAAGCAAGTCAGTGCAGACATGACCCCTGGCAGAGGTAATTATCATTGTTCTATGTCCAACAACATCTAGTGTGGATTGTGAAAGGGGTTTCCATGAAGCCCCTTCAGCACTACAATATGTCTCTCTCTCTACCACTTTAGCTAAAGGAGTGCAGTAGAAAAATCTGCTCCCTCTACTTAGACACTACTTAGGCATGCTTTTAATTTGAATTAGAGAGATGCTAATCCAGAGAATCCATATTTGTTTTAAATCCATGCATAAAACATGTTCATAATAAGGCAGAACCGTTATTAGAGTGATCTCTATAAATGGGGTTTTACTGCTGGGAGCAATAGTAGGTTGTTATCCTTCATATGGACCAGTTACTCAAAAGGGAAACAACAACATACACTTTCCCAATCCGTTAAGCGTGCTCAGAAGTAGGTTTTGAACTCAGTGTACCATTCTTTCATAATGTGACCATAAGAAACTTTCTCTAGAGTGTGAAAACAGGCTATGGTTGACTATGATTATGAATCAAAACAACCAGGACTGACACCAAATTAGTAAATGCGAAAAGTGCACAGGTGGGGAGGGACATTAGCAGGGATTCTCAGATGCCCAAGATGGAAAAGGTCTTTCTGGTGATCTGTACCCATTTCAGGGGATCAAAAACCACTCCCTCCAGGATTTCTAATGCACCAAGAGACAATCTTTTTTCCCCCTGTGCAAATGGAGAGTGAAAGCTCATTTCCTGGGGATTTGCACATCCACCCTTTCCCTGCAGCTCTTTCCCTTATTTGGAATTGGTTTGGAAATGGAAAGTCTGGTTCCCCCCTCCGGCAGCACTCCACCACTCACCGTGCACACAGAGGGATTAATTCCAAGGATCAGTGCACAAGTCTGCCTGAAGGATGAGATCATTAGAGAGCTGCCCTTTGCTCCATGTGGAGTGCTGAGCTTGTGAGGAGGGCTGGGTGTGCAGTTGCTCTTGCTATGGAACAGGCAGGGTCCATAGCCTACTGCATGGACAGGAGACAGACAATCACCAGAGGTACAGTACAGGAGGACAAGTGCAGCTGGCAGCTGTTACAATAGTGAGAAATATAATATGGAGTGGGATAGCAGCACAGGGTGGAGGAGCTGACAGAGGCAGGGGGAAGAGTGTAAAGGAGAAGGTAAGAGAGATCTCTATGTGGAGGAGATTTTTATGACAGCCTGAGTGGAAAAGGTACTATAGGCATCACGGTCAAAAAGCTAAATTACAAAATGAGTAAATGTGAGACCAAGGTCTTGTCTACACACAAACATACCCCGGTTTAATTAAACCACGTTAGGGCTTGTTTACATGTTTCCATACAGTTTAATTAGCTCACATTAGTTAACCTGTATTAGGCCTCAGCACATAAAATGTTAATTCAGATAAAAATAGCCATTCTAAGTTAAGATTTACCCTAAATCAGGGGTGGGCAAAGTTCCTAATCCGAGAGCTGCATCGATTTACCACACTGGAGCCAAAGAGCTGCATGTGGCTCTAGAGCCACAGTTTGCCCACTTCTGCCATAAATTTAAGTTAGAAAAGGCAGTTTTAAAGAGATTTTGCATAGGAAGGTCAATGCAACTTAATTAAGTAAGTTCTGGTTCACATAGGAAGTTAATCTGCATTAGTTTAAATCCATTTTAATATGAACCTACATTAATATACTTACTTTGGAGCGTTCTCACAATATTAGCATTCCAGGGTAGCTACCATGATGGTATCCACTGCACAGGGTGGGATAGGTCCCTGATTCTGAGCCATACGGCTAGTGCTGATTAACTCAGACAATGCTCCAAATTAAATGTAAATTTTATAAAATGTTGTGTGTATGCATTTGCCTTTAAACCAGACCAAGGAGAGGAGAGGGGTATTAATTATGCAGGGATTGATTCAATTGTGGTATGCCTAATACAAAAGCCTGTGTAGAAAAGCACTTTTCTGAACTAATGCAAACTCCCATGTGGAAACTCTTAGATTTGGTGGAGTGGCTTGTTTTGATTCAAATTAATCCTATTCCCAATTGTACAAAATGAAGCCAGAACAAACCATTCTCCACACAGAGGTTTTGTTCAGGTTTTACTAATTCTGATTCAGTACCCAGCTTTTGTAGAAACCACTGTGACAGTTCAGACAGTGCATAGGGTAGGACCAGCACAGAAGTAGCCAGAGTCTAATGTAAATGCTTCATCTGTGCACTAGGTTTGCTGCTGCTGCTGGTGGTGGTCATTATTCAGCATCAACAAGATCACTCTGTGGAGATAAGATAAATGGAGTACAGAGCCAGTCTTCTGCTAGGAAACAGGAGCTGAGAAAGCCAAGTTATGCTGGGAGCATAGAGGGGTGGGGGGAGTTGGGGGAGTAGGGGCAATGTTCACAAAGTGGACAGGGTGGCTGTAGACTCATCCAAAAGTTCCATTCTACCCTACCCCACTCCTTTAGCAAAGTATCCCTATTCCCTGGCACACTCTCCAGGGTAAGGTTTTGGGGGTATCTAGAACGTAGGCAGACAAAAGTCAAGTCAGGATTGGGGCAGGGAATCAGGAGGCGAGGGCTAGGCAGGAGATCCAGAATGGGGCTGGAAATCAAGACAAGAGGTGAAAACAGCTGTGGCAGTAGCCCGCATTGCCTCACATTGGCCCAAGAGTCACCTGTACGATTGTTCCATCTCTGCCAGATGTTCGTCCATGTACACCCCGGGACAGGTGGTTGGCTGCTACAGGACGTATCCTCCAGAGAAGCTCAGAGACTCAGCTTGGGCCAACCCCAACCCACCTGGGCCAATCCAGACTAAATAATGGGTGACTGCACATCTGTTTTGTGCCTGAGCCCCATCCCAAGGTGAGGTCAGTTGGTGGATTGAGCCCCTGTGCTCACCTGGCCCTGCTGAACAGCTGATGTGGGGACCTGGAGGAGTGCCAAAGTAAGTATATTAATGTAGGTTCATATTAAAATGGATTTAAACTAATGCAGATTAACTTCCTATGTGAACCAGAACTTACTTAATTAAGTTGCATTGATCTTCCTATGCTCTTCATTAGGGAAGGGTGGGTGCGCTCCTACAGCCCCCCCCCCAATTAGCTGTTCAGTGGGGCCAGGTGAGCATGCTCCTCCAAGCCCCCCATCAGCTGTTTTGCAGCCCAGGTGAGCACACCAAACAGCTGATCAGAGGGAGCTCCCAGGATTGCTCCCGATCAGCTGTTTGGTGTCAGCTCTTCCCAGCACCTGATCCTGCGGAGCACCATTGGCCTGGGAGTCCTGTCCCACATGAACAGTTCCTTGGGCTAACCTAGGGTGTGGAGGGACCTGTGATGTCAGCCGCCATGCCATGGGGAGGGGACTGTACATGTGAACAGAACAGCCATCCCCAGCAACCCGAGGAGTTTTGGCTGCAGTGGTTCACCTGGGGCGAGCCAGGGAGCTGCCTCAGTGCCATCACATCTGTTTTCTTCACCCAAGGATAAAAGCACTGTGTCCCGGGAAAGGGGTTAGATACTAAAGCCAAGGCATGATCTAGAGTCAAGATCATGAAGCCGAAGCCAGGGGTCAGAGCCAGGGAATCACTCCTGGGGAGACAAGGTCTAGGGAAGGCCATAAGGGGAGCAAGGAGGCAGGAATCAAGTCTGAGCTGGTGCAGCAAAGACCAAGGCTGAGGGGAGCAGGAGCTTGGGGAGTGAGAGCTTCTGCGTGAGAAAGGCACAGGGCAGGGGCAGGATCATAAGAACTGGAGAGTTATTCCACCCAGCTTCCTGAGGCTGCTGTGTGGCCTTTTAACTTTGCAAGCAGCCAATCAGGAAGCTGGGAAGGGCGAGGCAAGGCTAGAGGAGTGTGGCCTAGCCAGAACTAAGGAGCTCCACAGGGGAAGGTAGGGCAATGTGGTGTTTTAGAGTCAGCTACCACCCCAGAGCCTCTGCCTGGTACTGGTTTGAGGCTGGGGTCTAACAATTATTAGTGGATCTACAATCACCTCCCCATCCCGCAGGAAATAGGACAACTCTCAAGTGATATATATTTAGGTTTAGGCAACTCTCCCTCTCCTCTTTTCTCCCAGACTTTGAATCCTGGCTCACCTTCTTCCTCTCTGATGACACCCCCGCTCTAATTCTTGGTGATTTCAACATTCACGTCGACACACCTTCCCAGCCCTCTATCTCCCGCTTTCTCTCCCTGACCTCCTCCTTTGATCTCCGACTCTGGACCGACTCCCCCACCCATACCGACGGCCACTCCCTCGACCTCATCTTCTCACGAAATTGCTCTCTTGCTGACCTCTCCTTTGATCCCTGCCATAATTCTGATCACTTCCTCACCTCCTTCAGCCTCTCCCACCAACCTCCCTCCTCCTCCCCCTCTCTGCGCCCCTTCCGCAATATGCAGGCCTTTACCCCCTCGGAGTTTGCCTCCTCTCTTTCCCCCCTCCTCCCCCCTGTTTTCGCCTCCTCCTCCCCTGACTCTGCCATCTCTGCTCTCAACACCTCTCTCTCCTCGACCCTTGACTCTCTTGCCCCCCTCTCTTCACGCCCCATCCGGCCCCAAAACCCCCGCCCCTGGCTCACCCCTACCATCCGCTACCTCCGCTCCTGCACCCGGGCTGCCGAACGCCTCTGGCACAAATCCCGCTCCCTCCCTGACTTCCTCCACTACAAATTCTCCCTCTCCTCGGCTATCTCCCTAGCTAGACAACGCTATTATGCCTCCAGGATCGAATCTTTCTCTCGCGACCCTCGCCGCCTCTTCTCTACTTTCGACTCCCTTCTTAAACCCCCCTGCCCTCCTCCGCCCTCTTCCCTTGCTGCTCAGGATCTTGCATCATTCTTCACCTCAAAGATTGACAAGATCCGTCAGGACATTGCCTCCCACCCACCTCCTCCTGCTGCTCCCGTACCACCCCCTCCCCCCTCTCTCCTCACATCCTTCCCTCCTGCCTCTCTCGAGGAAATCTCCGCTCTGCTCTCTTCATCCAACCCCTCCACCTGCCCCCTTGACCCAATCCCCTCCCGCCTCCTGACCTCTATTGCTCCCACTGTCGCCCCCCCACTTCTACATGTCATCAATCTCTCCCTTTCCACAGGCTCCTTCCCCTCTGCCTTCAAGCATGCCACTGTCTCCCCCATCCTCAAAAAGCCCACCCTGGACCCATCTGACCCCTCTAGTTACCGGCCAGTCTCCCTCCTTCCCTTTGCCTCAAAGCTTCTGGAACGTGTCGTCTACTCCCGCTGCCTGGACCTCCTCTCTGCCAACTCCTCCCTGGACCCTCTCCAATCCGGCTTCCGCCCCCTCCACTCTACTGAAACTGCCCTGGCCAAGATCACCAATGATCTACTTGTCGCTAAATCTAAGCGCCTCTACTCCATTCTTGTCCTCCTTGACCTCTCTGCTGCCTTTGACACTGTCGACCACTTGCTTCTATTGGACTCGCTTTACTCTTTGGGCTTCCGTGGCTCTGTCCTTGACTGGTTCTCCTCCTACCTCTCTGACCGCTCCTTTAAAGTCTCGCTCCCCGAGTCAAACTCCTCCTCCCTCCCCCTTTCGGTTGGGGTCCCCCAAGGCTCTGTCCTTGGCCCTCTCCTCTTCTCTATTTACACCCTGTCCCTTGGCAAAATTATTGCCTCCCACGGATTCCAATATCATCTCTACGCTGATGACACCCAACTCTATCTTTCTACCCCCTCTCTCTCCTCTTCTGTCCACTCACGCCTCGTCAACTGCCTCTCTGATATCTCCGCCTGGATGTCCCGACGTCAACTCAAGCTCAACATGGCCAAGACCGAACTCCTCATTTTTCCTCCCTCCTCTTCCTCTCCCTCTAACCTGCCCATCTGCATCGATGGAGTCACCATCCATCCTGTTCTCCAAGCCCGTAGCTTGGGCTTCATCTTTGACACGCACCTCTCTTTTAAACCTTACATTGACTCTGTTGCCAAATCCTGCCGATTCGCCCTCCATAACATTGCTCGGATCCGCCCCTTTCTCTCTACCTCCTCGGCCAAAACCCTTGTTCATGCCATGGTTATCTCTCGCCTCGATTACTGCAACCTCCTCCTTGCTGGCCTCCCTCGCTCTCACCTGTCCCCCCTTATCGCAATCCAAAACTCCGCTGCCAAGGTCATTCACTCTGCCCGTCGCTTCGACCATGTGCAGCCTCTCCTCTTCTCTCTTCACTGGCTCCCCCTTCCTGAACGTATCCTGTTTAAACTCCTGGTATTCACGTTCAAAACACTCCACAACCAAGCTCCCCCTTACCTCTCGGACCTAATCTCCCTACGCACTCCTGCACGCGCTCTCCGCTCTTCCTCTGTCCCCTCCCTCACTCTCCCTCGTTTCTCCTGCTCACCTAACCGCCTTCGACCCTTCTCCCTCGCTGCCCCCCATGCCTGGAACTCCCTCCCTACCCACATCCGCCTTGCCCCCTTCCTCCGCTCCTTCAAATCCCTCCTCAGGACCCACTTCCTCTGCCTTCCTCTGCAGACTGCTGCAACCAACCTGATCGTAACCAAGCCAAGCACACGCACCTGAGACTTCGCATCTGCCTGAATGTTTGTCTGTCTTCTCCCCTGTCTCTCCCACTGTCCCCTCTCCCTGTCTCCCCCTCCTTGTCTTTTAGATTGTAAGCCACAGGCAGGGACTGCATCCATTTCTGTGTTCTGTATGGCGCCAAGTACATGACTGGTGCTTTATAAATGTTTATAATAATAAGGTGAAATGAGTGTACGATGGTGAACTGCCAGAATGTTCCTTTTCATAGAACACCCCAAGAATCAGCACCTTCTTGCTATCCTACTTTCTAGCTCCTACCTTTCCACCCGGAGCATTTGTAAGACCCATGTGAAGAAATCTACGGGATCTGAAATGTTCATTGCAGATGGGGCTCCCCTTTTGGGGGGATCCATATAATGCAAGACTCCAGTGCATTCTCCTCTGCAGAACCCTCCCATCCCCATTTCAGCTCCAGTTCCTTTGCATGTTTAGCCCAGCGCCAGCTGTGGAATGTTTCTGCCCCCTTCGACAAGCGGAATGCACCAAGACCAAACTTAGCTCCGGACATGGATAAATCATTCCATGTGTCGCCGGAATAAAATCACAACTAAGAAATATTTAAAATGAAAGGAAAAACCCCACACAGCCAGCACTGGGACTAGGCTTGGCTTTGACGTGAGGTGGCAATGCAGAAAACAGCTAACCCAAACAACTGTGAGGAGGCCAAGGGGCTGTGTGCATGGGACACCACTATCCGGGTGTCTACAACAACAAAAGCTGGCTAGGCACTTGAATGCTATAGTGATGAGACACATAAAGCTAATGGCCATCTTAGCACACCCGTGGGAGAGTGTTAATGGCATTGCTACTGCACACCTGGGACAATGCTAATGTTGGCACATGCACAATATGATGGTGCTCTCTCTAGGTCAATGGGGCTAACAGTTGCCTTTCCTTGTGTGCACTTTCAATTTTCATTTTAATGTAAAAAATATTTAAGATGAAATTTAGACATACGTAGCACATTCAGATTTTGCTCCTAGGTCTATGTTTTGTTTATTCTCAGAGCAGAGGTGATCCTGAGGCATCTAGTATTTATTCCCTAATACATATACTCACGCAACACTTTAATACCCAGAAATAATGGAAACAAATACAGCCTCTCCTGTTGCATGTGTTCATATACTATTAGATATGGTAATAATCTATTGCAAACTAACAAGAGGGTAATATGCAAAGTGTATCAAATTGCCATGACACTGAGGAGATATAATTAAATTACATAGTATAAATATTAAAACCAGAACTTTAGGAACCAAACTCAGATTCCCCTAGAACACGGGTAGGGGACCTTTTTCCTTCCAGGGGCACTTTAAAAATTACCAGAGTCTCAGAGGGCTGCATATAAGTTGGATGTGGATATGTTTAAGAGGAGCCATCAGGAAGAGGAGAGTCCAGAGCATGGATCTGTCCCCTATCCTTGTGTGCATGTCCTCAGCTCCATTCCCTTACTCTAAGCGCAGTCTTTCAGTGCTTAGATGCCGGAACTGGACCCAGGGGCCAAATACAGTAACTGGAAAGGGGTCAAATAAAAACTAGCTGTGGGCCACATTTGGCTCCCAGGACTGAGGTTTCCCATCCGTGCCTTAGAAGAAGACATAAACCCATTCCATTTCAGTCACTGGACATATTCCCACTGGACATAGTCCAGTGTAACTCAGATCAGAATCTGTCCTAACTTCTTATGTTCATGTGAGTTCTCATACCGCAGAGAAAAAGTCTTCCAAGATGGCTTGGTGGGTTTCTTTCCATTGAGTTTCATATCTTAGGGAAACTGGACCAGGGTCCAGTTTCCCTAAGATATGAAACTCAATGGAAAGAAACCCACCAAGGAGCAAATGCACAAAAGAACAATAAAGTATAGACTAAGGGCACAATCCACACACTGCTTACTCTAAAGTAATCCCACTAGTAAAGCACAGGGCTCAAGATCACAATCACCATCATGATTTGAATCCCGGGGTTCTACTGTCTCAGCGTTTACTCACCAGAATCCCTGTATAAAAACAGCACCATATATGGTGCAGTAGAGTAGGATTTATCCTTGTTATACTTATGTATGCACACACACCATGGAACTGATGCTATTCCACTGTGACACACATTTTGTAGCATTTACTGCTGGCTCCTCACACCACAATGCTTAATTATTAGGTTTTCCCCATTAACAGCTCAGTGAGACCAACAGCAGCTCAAGGCAACACCTGGAGCCAGGACTCTTTCAGGAGACAGCACGGCCGTCCCAGTGCTAAACCATTTATTAACGTATAATAGTTCCCGACTTGTTGCTTTACATGACCTTAATCCCAGGCCAGCCGTCCTAAACCGCTTCACACATTCCTGCAGCATTGTTCCACTGTGTCACGTGCTCTCAGGAATATCACTTGGTATGCAAAGGGCTTTATTACTGCTGATCCAATCCTAAATATGGGGCCTGTGGCTGGGATTCTCACAGTTCTTCTGAAGAACTTCTTTGGTTTTGCCTTGTCCTGTCCCATTCAGGAACAAAATGACTTGGTTTCCATAATGTCCCTTTCCTAATGGAGCTGGCACCTGTGTTGATATGTATTAAAAATATTGTTCCTAGATGGTACACTAGGCTGGTTCTAAGACAGGTCACTCGTATGGGACAGGGTGGCAGTGGCACTTTACAATAGATCCAGAAATGCATTGTGTGGTGATGTAGGGGCCAATTAATTTTCTGTGGGAGTTATTAGTAAAATATTTAATTTCTATTGTGTCATGCAGCCTCTAATAGTGCTTGAGTGGCAGCCAAATTGTAATATTTGGAATATAACTGATAGAGTGCCGTTCATATACACTTTTAAAGATCATGGACATGAGCTTGATGGAAAGGCAGAATGTGGAAAATCTGTTTACTTCCTTGTAAAATTCTAGAGTTCTGCGCAGCACTTGAGTAACAAGAGAATCAGGTGCGGGGCAAGTATTTCTATATAGGGCTATTCTGGTCCCCTGATAAGCGGGGCTTCATGGAGGGAACAGTAAGAGATAGAAGTGCAGAATGAATGTACTGATAATCCCCACGTACCGCAGGCTGCTGCTTTATCATTATGTAGTAATGTAGAGGTATCCAGGGATGCAAGAACAAGGGCATCCTTGTTCCCTGGAGAATGTCTTTGGAGCACAGGCTTTGCTCAAAGATATCAATTCTACAGAGACATGCATTCTCCGGAGGAGACTACCTCCTCCGAGACACGTGTTCCCTCAACCCCAGAACCTTGTCCCCTCAGCACCACATCCCTATCAATAGATACCAGAGTTCCCTTTGTCCCAAAGCCCCTGTGCCTCCAAGCCCCTGCTTATAGGGCTGTGTCTCCTCACCCCAGAACACTGCTCACAGGCTGTTCCAATACAGCCATAGACTCCAGGCCTGGTTCCCATAGACACCAGGCCTGTTTGAAGATCTGGATGACACTGCTCTGGGATGAGCACTACACCTGAACTCCTCTCAGTATTCAGAGACTACATGTGCTACCATTGGGCCACTATTCCAAAGGAAGCATCCCTCCCCTTTGGTTGTCCTTAGGGATCTGTGTTTCCTTTGGGCCATGGCCCCCATGCTCCACAGCAAAGCCACTTCTGATCCCTGGAACCTTCATTGGCTAAGCCAGCTTTTACAGACAAGCAATCATAAAAGCACATCAGCTCCCTCTGTTTTATAAATGTAATACTGCAGTAAAAGACTCAATCCACAAAGCTGCTGCCTTAGAGTTAGTATTGAAAAGTTATTGGGAACCCCAGCTCCCCTCCAACTCAGATTCCTCTAGCCTTCCATCACATTAGAAGAGAGAGCAAAGAATTCATGGGCTGTATAACTGGTATAAGAATTTGTGGGGCCCAGGGCAAAGATAAAATATAGGGCCCCCGTGGTCCCTCCACCAGACCCTAAAGATGGGTGTGCTCGAGGCTCCACTGGGAGAAAGTGGGGGCCCTGCACCCTTCCCTGGTTAAAATGAGGGCCATTGCAGGGCTCCTGGAAGTGGAAAAAATAGCATGGCCCGGAGCAATTGCCCCAGGTTGCTGTGTGGTAAAGCTGACCGTAATCAGTTGGCTGAAACTGGAAGACCCAAACTGTCACTTTCCAGGTTACCTCTCCTCCCCATTCTGCACAACAAACAGACTCCCTTTCCATTTGTTATTAAGCCTCCTGAAGGTCCAAAATATCTAGCGCTTACTCAGTTGTGGCACCCAGTTTTCAGGCTGCCACCAGTCACCTAACTTCCACTTCACAAGGAAGTCGTGCTGCAAAGAAACCTTTTTTGGGATTCTAGAGTAATAAATGGAGAGAAGCAAAGAAACCAGCCAGTGCCACAAATAATAAATAAAAATCATGAGCCAGTCTCTTCTCAAATATTTCCCTGCAACCATGAAGATTAGAAAGATACTTTTAAAAATGAAAGCAGAGATTCTAAAATCATGCTAACATCACGAGACCCATGGGAAGCTCCACCTGTCACTCTGGCTTCCCCTAGTATTACAAGAAGAATGGGCAGAGAAGGGACAACAAGAATGATTTGTACATGAAACAGTCCCTGGGTTAGCTGGTGGCTGCAGGTGTCTTCCCACCACCTGCCTCCTGCTGCTTGGAAAACATTCCTGCTCTGCCAGTGGACTAAGAGCTGGGGTGTTTGCTTTTTTCCCATGCTTGCAAATGAACATAAAATAAACAAACAATCCTGGCATTTTAGAAGGAAAAGCCCCAACCTCCAGCTAGAGCCACATCTCCCCATAGAGTGACAAGAAACTTGCTGCTGCAGGCCCAGCAAAAGGGACTTCCAAAAGGCACCTTTATGTGGAAATACCCCTTCAGGGTGAAGAGTACAGCCAACAGGCAATTCAGTGTGGAAAAATGGAGGTCAGGCTTCTGCAGTAATATGGAAAGAGGCACCCCAAAAAGATGCAGCTCCAGAGCTAAATTCCCGCAGACTGTCAGCAATTTGGAGCAAGGGCTGTCTCGATTGCTGACTTGTACAGTGCACAATGGCCTCATTTTGCAAATGAAAGGAATGATTCTCCAGTGATTAGGATGCTTGCTTGGGGTTCAGGAGAACTAGGTGTGTTTTCCCACTCTGAAACACTTTGTGTGACCTTGGGCAAGTCATTTAATCCCCTCCTCCTTCAGTTCCTTGTTGGAAAATAGAGACCATAGCACTGCTGTCCCTCAGAGCATCCTCCACCTGTGGGAAGGGATCCAGTAAAGATTGGGAGGCACTCAAGTATTGTATAAGCATCATCCACATCTTAATCCTGGCAGTCAGGGTCAGCAGCTTCCGTATTATTCATGATGGTCCCAACATGACATTTCTCAGCAGCAACCCCATTTTGCAGACAGGAACTGAGACTGAAAGACAGAGACTTGCCCAAGGCCAGGATGTGAACTCAAGGCTCTTATCTCCAATGCCAGCATTCTAGCCATTAGACCCTACCATCCCTCACATGCAGCTATATTAGTAATGAAAGCCATATAAATGCCACAAATTCAGATAATGATAATAGCAGCTGTATTTCTACAACCTAAACTACAGAAAGTTAATTGTGTACTGTAATACCTACACACAAACTAATCCTGTTAATTCACTGATTGGACTCACTTTGGGGATACTCTTTGTGAGTCTAGAGAGGATTAAATGGAAGAGAGATTTGAAATCCCAGATCATATGTTATAGGAACCTGGAGGCAGGTTCCTTAGGATAAGTTTCTTGGCTATTAAACTGGTGATGTCCCATAGAAAACCCATTGAGAGTGAGACAACCTGTACCTTAATGGGACACGGACACACACACACACACACACACACACGAAACAGAAAAGATAAGCTCTCTCTGTGAGTTGAGTCTTGAGGCACTTTCTACGCTGGGGGGAGGGGGGGGGAGAAGAATACCCTGCACAGGTCCCACATTACACATGTGTCAAAAATGTGGGGGAAGATGTTCCATTTCCAAAGCTTCCAAGTTCAGAGATAATTTTTCCTTATGCCAGTGGGTGGGAACTAAGTGACATCTGTCTTGGCAAGACTGTGAACAAGACCCTTTTACTCCCCTCTCCAACCCCCCCACCCCAATGCCAGTGGCCCTGCATCTGGCCAGAGTGACCCAAGGACCCATTCTCTGCTAACCTTGCTTCCCAATCCCAGTCCACTGACTTGCTCAGTTCAGAATCTGCCCAAACTGTCGATATATCTCATTAAAATTTAGGGGAATAAAACACACACACACACACAATTCATCCCAGGCAAAGGATTGTGCTGAATGGAAATTGTTAAAAAGTTCCATCTCTCTGTTGAGATTCCAGGATGAAGCTGTGAAAGGATTAAACAGGAAATAAAAAGAAGGGGGTGGAAAGAAAAACGAAAAACAAGAGAGAAAAAATAGAGATGGAAAGGAAAATAAAAAGCCTATTAACGACTATTTAACTTGGAGAGGGCAGAATTAGCAGAGAGGGTGTGTGTGAAACAGATTCTTAGCCCATGCAGTAAGCAGAAGAAAAAGTTTTTTCCTTCCAAATAAACAAGTCTAGAAATATTGTCAGTAGGAGGGGTAAATTCCCAAACCCAGCGACACATTTCACCCCCCTCCTCTCTGTAGAAAAAGAAACATTTTGGAAAGAAACTTACTGTGACAAGAGAAGGTTAAAAAGCGTCCTCTGTAATAGTTCACAGCAGTGATGCCGAAGGACTTGTATGTCCAGACTCCCAACTCCCCTTGAATATAGAAAGGAATCTATTGGGATGGAGGTTCAGCAACGGAGAGAGGGTTTTGCTAGTTTATCTAGCTGCAAAAATAATAAAATAATAAAATAATAATAATAATAATAATTAAAAAATTAAAATAAAGTGAATCCCAACAGCCCAAAGCCCTCAGCGTGGTGGTAGCTGCAGCCTCCAGCGGGATCCTCTGGTCCTTTGCCCACTCCTCCTCAGGGTTCTTCAAGCTGCTCCACTCGTCTCTCCTGAACTGCCCAAGGTCTGCTGCTGCTGTTGGGAGGGACCGAGGAAGGGGGAGAGAGGGAGGGAAATAGGCAACCCTGGAGAAACTGAGCCCTGGCTGCTGCCTTTAAGCGGAGTAAAAAGGTTTCAATAAATCCAGGGGTTGGAAAGAAGGGAAAAGTCAACTCCCTGAGGAAATCAGAAGCAGATTTCAAGCCATTTAATCACATGCAGGGAGGTGTTGTGCGTGTGTGTGCGCGCGTGTGTGTGAGCGCAGTGCCTTGCCTTGCTCGGCTTGGCTCCAGTCCTTCGCTAGCACTCCCTCTTCTGCACTATTGAGAAAGGGATGCCTGACCGGGCCCACCCCCACTTGAAATAAAAGACAGAAAAGAAGAGGAGAAATTGAAAGGAAACACAGGAGGGAAATAATGTAAAACCAAACAAACGAAACAGAGGGAGGAGGAAGACAGGAACGAAGGGGGGGAGAGAGAAGACAGGAACGAAGGGGGGGGGGGAGAGAAGAGAGCAGCCTACGTTAGAGGAGAGGAGGAACAAATGTAAGCTACTGCCAGGTGAGGGCAGGGCAGGGCATCTGGAAACGAAGGTGGTTTGGATGGAACCAGGGAGGCTGAGGTTTCAGAGATAAGGGGTAGTGGGGGCAGCGTTGCACCCTCAGCTCTCTGGAGAGGAAGTGGGGAGGCAGGGAAGGGCAGGAAACTTTCTGCTTCTCAAACACTTGGGTTCTTGGAGGTTCTAGGAAATTGGAAAAGGAGGGGCTGACATGGGGGAGTTTTGCCTCAAGCTGACAATTAAGTGTGTGTGTGTGTGTGTGTGTGTGTGTGTGTAAAATCTCAACTATGTATGGAGCGCCTTCCAAGTTCCTATGCATTCCCCATAGAGGGGAGGCTCTTATTCCCTCCCAGAAGGGGCCTTTAAAACCTGTGACAATCCCAAGGAATCTAGGTATTTCTTGCTTTTGGATCCCATGATAGTCTGTGTGCATTGCAGTCTGTCACACTTTCTGAAACAGATGCAAACTGTTTCACACATGCAAACGACTGCAGAACATGTTCACAGGGTAGTGGGCATCCCAGGGTAGCTCGGTCTTCAGAATGCAAAAAGGTGGTGACTACTGATTAAACAGGGGTGCTACTGCCAGCCAGGGTAAATGTGGAAATTACTCTGGGGTAGCTTGAAAATGATTGTGTGACTGGAACAGTCAGACAGAAATGTGTCATCTTCCACCCAAGTCAACAACGTTGTGCCTGCTTATAACAGCAGCACATTTGGCCCTTTAATCAGAGATGGCTCAAAGAATGTAATCTGTTACACAAGGAGCCACCTAGGCAAACAAGATCCTTTTAAACTGAATACACATTGGAGGTGTCAGACTCCCCAGACAATCATGGCAAGGATGATCCACCAGGGCAAGGGATGCCATGACATTGCTTTGAAACTGCATGGACTTTTTGGTTTTCTGTTGCATTGCATTCTTATCTCCCTCCCCCACCACTCCCTGCCCTCCAAACAAAGCCCAGCAGTTCCCAGCTTTGTACTGCCACAAGCATCCCATTCTAATGAGAATCAAGAGTGAGTGAGGGATAAAATAGAAGAATTGGAAAGGCTAATGTAATGCCCTGTTCCTCCTTCATGAGCTGACAGTTTGCAAGGCCAAACATTGGACTGCAGTTCTACAGGCTGAGGTCACACCAAGGGACAATGTAGCCTTGCTTGTTAAACTGGGAAAACCCATCATTTACCGACTTGCATTATCTGCTGAAGACTGCATCGGTCCATCTCTTACACATGGAACAAACACATCAACCACAAAAGCTAGCGAGTAGTCTTTTCTTCACAACCACTGCTCCTTCTCAGAACTCATGCTTGAAACACACACAGATGTGTTTCAAGCATTATGAAGTTTGCCCCTTATGTTTGATTGGGGGAGGTAGCTGGGATTTCTAAGGTCTCAGGTATAAGAATACGATTGTCTTTCTAATGGATCCAGATCCAGGTTTTCCCTTCCTCCCTCTTACTTTCTGCCAGTCACCAGTGAAATGAGTTCTGGACTCTTTTGCAGGAAAAGGTGAAACTAATTTAATCAGCATTTATGTAAGTGATGAAAAGAAGTGAAATGGAAAACCTGGATTTGGGCAGAGACTTCTGATGCTAGTTTTACTTTTCATCAGAGAAACTCAGAGCTTCTGAAAGTCTCACTACCAGTCCATCCTATCCCAGTCACTCTAGGGCATAGAGGAAGTCCTGCAATTGGAGTCACATAATACAGTCACTGGAAAGTCTTAACAGGGATGGAGTGGTGTGTATAAGGTGTTAGGGCTCCGCTGGTACCAGCAGCTCCCTAGATTAAGGGCACAGATAATCTGCTATATTGCACAGAAGTCTCGAGGACCCTGTTAGTCTCATTCCTACTCCTCCTGTTCATCTACATCAGAGTTGTTCCAATCCCACCTCCTCCACGCATCCACCCCCTGATGCCATAGAAGGAGAAATTGATCCAGCTCCAGTGTGGCTCGGGCCTTCGTGGTCCTAAAGCAGAGGTTTCCAACCAGGGGGAAATGCTGCCTGGAAAGTCAATGGGACGGTGTCTGCAAGGCCCATTTCATCTGACCAGCAGAGAAAACAAACACAGAAAATCATTAAAAGAGGTTACAGGATTCCAGAGAGCTGAGAAGATGGGTTTTAAGGCCCAGAGAGCTGGGTGTTTTCAAGTGTTTTCTTCTCACTGGCCCTTTCACTGAAGCCAGTGATTGTCTGCCAGTGGTGGGAATAGCAGCCCAGAGAAGGGTTTCACTTCCCTGAGATGGAGCAGGTACATTAGACTGACCGTGAAAAACCATACAGCCTGAGAAATCAAGACGTAAAATATTTTACACTAGGTCTGCAATCCACAAACCACTTATTCCAGAGTAGTCTCAATAAATCCTTGCAGGCTTCAATGCTCTAGAGTTTGTGGGTCATGATCTGAGAAAGGAAGGTCTGAGTCCATCACAGAGACAAGGTTTGCCTCCGAGCAAAGATCCCATGAGAAATTTAGAAATATAGGCAAAGACTCCCTCAGGACCAGAGATCACAATGGAGGTTAAGAGGTGAAGAAAGACATTCCCATTGAAAAATGGTGACCACACCTACAGGGAGAAACATGCCCCCTCCCCCCCCCCCAAGCGAAGTTTAGGCTAGGGATGGAGAAATACAAGGGGACGTTTCCATGAGGCCCAGATGAGAAAGGAGGCACAGATGAATCTCCCCATGGGACAAATTACACTGCTACAACTGTTTCTCTATACATGTGCGCAGTGCATGGACTGAGCCTTAGAGACTGAGGCAGAACCTGATGAGCTAAGGGCTCTATGCTTTTTATGTCTTGGAGAGTTACCGTGTCCTAATGCTGTGAGAGAAAAACCATAGAGAAAGGCCAGAGATGCCAAAAATGAGATCAGGCAAAGGCAATCAAAATTCAACCTCAAATTTTAAAAAGGGGGTCACAGTCAGGCTCTAGAAAATCAGCTCATACGGAGTACAGTGGGCGTGTGAATGTTGTATTCACCACAGCTATTAAGGGACTTGGCTTCTTTCACTTCAGCTTGGGAGGTATGGCCCAGAGTAACTTACAGAAGAGCAGGGCAGGGATGAGCTTGCTAGCCCCAGAACCCCCTTATTCAGAAGTAGCTATGAGCCTAGAAGGACACGCTGGCACTCATGGAAGTAATTATAATGATGGACGTGAGGGAGATGTCCCCCACAAGTTCCCACCCCCGCAATTCTAAGGATAAAGGGCACTGTCAAATAATCATTATTATTATTATTATTATTTTAGATTTTTACCCTGCCCTTCTCTGCAATGGACGCAGGGCATCTTACAAGCAATAAAACACAGTATTAAAAAAGAAAAAACCCGATTACCAACCCACTCTCCAAAATACAGCTTACAACATTTTCACAAAAATTGTAAAAGCATAATACAAATATAGAACTATTAAAAACAAACAAAAAAGACATACTAGAACTAGAAAAGGTACAGAGAAGGGTAACAAAAATGATCACGGGACTCCCATATGAGGAAAAGCTTGATAGGTTGGGGCTCTTCAGCTTGGAGAAAAGATGACTGCGGGGTTATAGGATAGAAGTTTATAAAATCACGAGTGGTGTGGAACAGAAACATGTAACTAGGGAGCAGTTATTTATCTTCTCTAAGAGTACTAGAACAAGGTGACACTCCATGAAAATAACTGGTAGCAGATTTAAAACAAATAAAATAAAGTATTTTTACACGCAGCGCACAATTTACTTGTGGAACTTACTGCCAGAGGAAGTGGTTATGGCCGATACTGTAGCTAGTTGTAAAAAGTGATTGGATAAGTTCTTGGAGGTCCATTAATGGCTATTGGCCAAGTAGGTTTTGCGGGCGTAACCTCTTACTGTTGGGGACTGGAACAACAGGGAATGGATTGCCCATTGTGACCTGTTGGGTACTTCTCTCAAGAGAAAGAGATTGGCCACTGTCAGAGACAGGATGCTGGGCTTGATGGACCATTGGTCTGACCCAGTATGGCACTACTTATTTTCCTTACAATCTTTGTTAAGGGGTCAAAACATAACCCACCCCCATTCCTCCCTCTCTCACTGAGGGGTCAGGGCAAACACCCCCCATTTCCCCGACTCCTGCCCATACCCCCCTGTCATCAGAGGGTCATGGCACAACCCTTCCTCCTACTTCAACCCATTCCATCTCCCAAGCCATAGCCATGTCCCCGAATGCCTCCCTGACACCAGGGCAACAAGACTACCCCGAGTTCCTCCCCTCCCCCAACAATATTCCCCCATAGCACAAAAATAAAGCAAGCAAAATCCCAAACCTCCCACCAGGCAGTAATATAACCTGTTCCAGTCTAAGTCTGTATATATTCACTGAGGATCTGCAGCCACACTGACCACACACAGCCCACCAATGGCCAACGCCCTTTGGCGTCACACTGAAGGGCTGGTGCCCATAGGGCCTTTCCAGGTATATCTGCAGAAGAAGGGGACAGGTGTTAGCAATCCGTTTCCTCTTCAAATCAGTCCTGACCCAACTGCACCCCAGCAACAAGTCCCAGCAACAACAGCTCCCCTGGCATGGCTTTTTTGAGCCAGAATCCCCAACAGATTTTAGCCCAAAGTTATGCCAAACATCTACACTCAAACAATGCTCTACCTGGGCATTCTGCATTCACTGCAGTGATGACAGTCACAGGCAGTGATGTGACCAGGAGACCAAATTTCAGTTTAATTAGCATCCAGGTCCCCAAGTTGTGTTGTTCAGTACTCAGCATGTCTCCCCATCTAACCTTGCTCTCCAGTGCCAACTCAGCAGTAGGGAGCTGGCAACTGAGTACATGATTGCTTGGAGCATGCCCATGAGGTTCAACTTCCTCCTAACCAGAGATTGCTGGAAAGGGCAACAGCTGCCTGTCTGCAAGCCCAGTGGTGAATCAGGCTGGTTGGGGGAAGGAGAGAAACAGTTTTGTCTCAAGCACTGAGCCTGCGGGGGACAAATACGTCATCGATTTTCTGGACGACAACTGTTGGTATGTGAGCGAACACGCAACAATATATCTCCCAGGTTGGGCATGGGCTGTATGGGGGGTCAGAGACTTTCCACATGTTTGACTCTCAGAGTATGCCTTTCCCAAAGGAGTGAGGGGTGTTAGCTAAGAGAGTAAAACCACAGTAATTGAAAAGAAAAATAGGCTTCACTGTCTCTCCCCACTTTCTGATATCCTCCCTTCTATGTACCCATGATGCCATGGGAACAGTCCCAGATGCGCAGCTCTCTCATGCTGGGTAAGACTAATGAGGTGCAGTGGCAGTATAACTATGCTGCATAGGAATTATTGTAATAAATCAAAGAAGCTTGTGCTTCATCCACTGTGAGTTCAGGCTCTCTGCTAACTATCCTGATCCTGGGCTGGCATCCTTTTCTGCTCTGGCCTGGAAATCCCAACCTGACCAATTTGGAGAACACTCTTTCAGCTCCCAGCCTCTGAACTGGTTTGTCAGGTGCAGTGCAAGTATCTATTTTGTCTCCAATCCTGGAGAGGTTCACCTAGAGAGACAGACACTGTGTTGCTCACACTGCACCCTCCCGTGGCAAGGAATCCTGTCCTTCAATCCTGGGAATATGATGGAGAGCAGAGAACAACCAACAAAGAGGACAAAAGAGACGCTAAGTAAAAGAGGTCTTTCCAGCTCAAGAGTGCTCAGAGAGAGGGATCAAATCAGGGCTCTCAATGC
The DNA here is from genome assembly GCA_003113815.1 of Sphenodon punctatus. NCBI lineage: Eukaryota > Metazoa > Chordata > Lepidosauria > Sphenodontia > Sphenodontidae > Sphenodon > Sphenodon punctatus. The sequence continues at coordinate 411,809 of QEPC01015714.1, read as the reverse complement.
TTATTACTTTATCATGAATCTTGCAACTTTAGGGGCTCCTAAAACAAAGCGACTCATGATAAAATTGTGAGAATCTCATCTTCCCTTAAAAAAAAAGTTTCTAGCCCTTATGGTCATAGAAATCTTGCAAATGTGACTGCATTATGCCCTCAAGGGTTAGCCTCATAAAACCCTAGGACTGAAAGAGACCTCAAGGAACATCAAGTCTGGCCCCACAAAACAAGTTATCAGAAAAAAACTTCCTAACAGTAAGAACTATTCAGCAATGAAACAAGTTGCCTAGGGAGGTCATGAGTGCTCTGTCAGGGATGTTGTAGCTGTAGCCTGCATCCAAGCAGGAAGTTGGACTAGATGACCCAGTAAGCTACCATCCAACTTTAGGATTCTAAGCAGGTGTCTAGAAAGCACAGTCAGTGGAAGTGAGGTCCACACTCCTCACCTCCAGTGCCCTGGCTCAGGGGGCATAAATGAGGGTGTCAGATGAGCAAAAAGAACTCACATTTTATTAAGTGTTTTCTGGCTTTTGTTTCCAGCCTTGAAATGGGCAAGATCAGCCTTTTCCTGTCCTGTCTCATTTTGGAGTGCACAGTCCTATTGGGAAAATTTTCCAGGGCTCAGCCCCCCCCCCCCCTTTCATCTCTGAATTTAACTGCCTGGGCTGAGTCCTAGCCAACCCCCTCCCATCGTAACCTCTGGAGCCGGATATGCCATGGGCAAGGGCTTTCAGAACCTGGTTTCCCTGGCTTTGGGCTAGTGCAAGAGATGGGGAGGGAATGACGAAAACTAGCTGTATCAATTCCAAGTCAAAGAAATTAAAAGGGCGTGCAAAGGATAAAGCAGCATGTGCTGAGTTTGTCCATTGATCACCCCAAAGAGTATAGGGGCAGGGAAGTAAAAATACTGTAATACATGCTACCAGCCCTCAGCAACTAGCTGCCTCTGGTCTGTCTAGCACAAATTCAGCCACAGAGAAGTTTGTGTGATCTTACTTCGCCCTCTGCTGGTCTCACCAGGAACCTTTTTATTTATCTTTCTACACACCAAGTGCACGTATCCAGTCAGCTCCAAGAGCACGTACAAAACTCAGAATGAATGACTTACTAATATGAAGTTTTAACAGGGTGGCATTCCCCAGGATTAATTTGCTGCAGGATCAGGACCCAAGAAATGTGTCTCACAGGAGAATTAATTATTATTATTATTATTATTATAATTATTATTATTAACATTTATATAGCGCCAGCCATGTGCCTGGTGCTGTACAGAACATAGAAATAGATGCGGTCCCTTCCTGTGGCTTACAATCTAAAAGACAAGGAGGGGGAGACAGGAAGAGGGGACAGTGGGAAAGACAGGGGAGAAGACAAAAAAACATTCAGGCGGATGCGAAGTCTCAGGTGCGTGTGCATGGCTTGGTTACAATCAGGTTGGTTGCAGCAGTCTGCAGAGGAGGGCAGACAGTAAGTATATGGGGAATGACTAGCAGGCATTGGGAAAGGTGGCGAGGAAAAAATGGGTCCTGAGGAGGGATTTGAAGGGTCGAAGGTGGTTAGGTGAGCAGGAGAAATGAGGGAGAGTGAGGGAGGGGACAGAGGAAGAGCGGAGAG
>QEPC01015714.1:365212-406449 GCA_003113815.1 Sphenodon punctatus | reverse complement strand
AGAGATATAGATATATAGAGATAGATAGATAGATAGGTTAGGGATAGTAGTTGTAGGAGCTAGCTTAGTGACAGAGATAGCGTTAGTGATTTAGTTTTAGTGTTTGTAGGAGTAGGCCTGTGTACTTATTAGATAATCTGTTTAGTTCATAGCATTTAGAATAGTTAATAGCAGTTAGATTTAGTGTAGATATATATATATAATATTAGATTTTTTTTAAAAAAAACCAAACCATATAAAAACAAAAAAAACAAATAAAAAACAAAAGAAAACCATATAAAACCCAATAACCCCCCCCCAAAATATATTAAAAAAAACAAAACACCCATAACATTTCCCGAACGGCCGAACCGAATGGCTGAACTGAACGGCCGAACCCGAACCCGGTGAACTAACCGAACGCAGACGAACCAATCGCAGACGAACCAAACGCAGACGAACCAAACGCAGATGAACCCGAAACGCGATCTGTTTGCCCATCCTTAACAGTCCCCATGCTACCTAACCCCAGCCTAGTCAGGCAAGAAATGTCTGGCTGGCTGCTTATCACTGGCTCCAAGATAAATCAGTCAGCTCCAAGTTGTTACCTGTTAGGGGTGGGACATCTGGCAAAAAAACGGTTACCGGTTTTACCAGTTACCGGTTTACAAAAAAACAGTTTACCGGATTAAAACTGGTATACCGGTACCGGATTTATTCCATTGATTTCAATGGGGAACTGTCCCCATTGAAATCAATGGGGGAAAAAAACAATACCTCCCCCCTCCCCCTCCCAGGCTGTGCGGGTGGGAGGGGGGGCACCGCCCTCACACCCTGCCCAGCCTGGATTTTTTTTAAATTTTTTTTTACCCTAAGTCCCTACTAGTGCGGGCTCTGGGCTGCTGCCGGTGACCCGGAACCCCGCACCAGCAGGAACTAGGATGATCCCTGGGGTGGGGGTGGTTTAACACCCCACCCCCACCCCAGGGATAACCCTACCTCCCCACCCAGGGATCTCCTACCTTTGGCGCTCCGGGTGGTGGCGGCAGAGGCAGAGGCAGAGGCGGCAGCATGGCAGTCCGGTGGCTTCAGCACTTGCTGGTGGCCTCAGCGCTTTTTAGGCCTTCTGGGGAAACCCAGAAGTTCTCCGGAAGGCCTAGTAAGCGCTGAAGCCACCAGCCAGCGCTGAAGCCACCAGACTGCCGTGCTGCCGCCTCCGCTGCCTCCCGGAGCACCAAAGGTAGGCGATCCCTGGGTTATCCCTGGGGTGGGGTGTGTGTTAAACCACCCCCCACCCCAGGGATCACCCTAGTATCACAGTACCTACCTGCTGATGCGGGCTCTGGGTCGCCACCGGCAGCCCGGAGCCCGCACTAGCAGGGACTTCGGGGAAATTTTTTTTTAAAAAAAAAATCCAGGCTGGGCAGGGAGGTTGGGGGGTGTCCCCCCTTCCACCCACGCAGCCTGGACTGGGGAGGGAAAGTGATTGGGGTTTTTTTGTTTCTTTTTTTACATTGCAGCCATTCATTTCAATGGCCGCAATGTAAAAAAATCCAGCACGGGGAACTGGTACCAGTACCCTCAAATACCGGAGTAATCCGATACTGCCGGTACAGCAAAATACCGGCAGTATCGGATACCGGATGTACCGAACTTCCCACCCCATGTTCACACCCCAGAGAGGCAGGTGCAGTCCCCACAGGCTTTCAGGGTTGCTAGGCCAGACCAAAGCTTTTGACTTCCAAAGCCTCCAGTGACTCACAGTTAATCTGGCTTCCTGGTCTCCAGTCTCACAAGCAGCGTACTCCCCCATGGATAGCTTTCTCCAGACAGGGCAGCCTTCAGGGAGCTCCTCTCTCTTCAGAGTTCAAGAGCAGACTGCCTCTCCTCTGGCTTGGGCTTCCTCTTATATTCCAGAGAGGGAGGAGTCAGGCTCTCAGCTTCTGAGGACTTAAAGGGCCACTGAACTTCACAGAGCCCACCCTCTCCTAAGCCTCAAGGCTGGTGCAGTTCTTCCCCAGCCTTACATCTGCCTTCTGTCCCTATGGGAATAGTTCTGTCAGGTTCAGCCCAGCCCACCTGGCTGGCACATGCTCTCAAGTGCTGGTTTCACCAAGCCCTTAACAGGGCAGAAGCCCAGCTCAGCTGCTCCCTGCCACACCCCTCCCCTTGAAGAAACAGAGCTCTACCTGGAGACCTGACTTCCTTAAACTACCATGAAGCAGGGTACTCCAAACAATTTCCATCATTTACATAGTTTACGGTTCCAAACGATTAAACAGTCATCATAATTTACCTCATCCAGAACTCTCTCACCCACCTTGCCGGGATGCACACTTAATTCATTTCTACCAGTCGGCTCAGTCACCTCACACCCTGTTAGGATGCACATGCAGTTCAATATCCAGCCATGTCAACCTCCTTACACCCTGCTGGGATCTACCATTCAATTTCTGCTGTCTGTACCCCTTTTGAGGGTTTGGAAGACCGGCCTACCCATTCCTTCCGGTCACTCTCCCACCCACCTCCTACCCCCGGGACCCTACTGAGCTTGCACTAAGCTCTTCTGGTTTCACTTCAATTAGGTATTCTCATCCTACTCTTCTCCCAGGGGTTTCCTGTTCCTTTTCTATTTTTCTATGACCTTCAAACTCCCTTAATGTGGTCCTGGCCCATAACCTTTTAACCTCCTCCTTGAGGAAGGTATTTTGAGATCCTCTTTGTACCTTCTTTACACCTGTGGGATGTTAAGGCTAGCAAGGACCTTTCTCCTTGGTTTTCCTACTGCAAAGGGTACTCTCCCCAGGCTACCATCTTCCGGTGCTCCCATTAGGGATGTGCGAACACCAGGGGGTTTGGTGTTTGGCCCGTTCGGGCTTTGACTGAACCTGAAACCATTTGGTTCAGCCTGTTCAGTCCGAACAGGTTCAGGGAGGGGCTGAACCCGTTCTGGTGGTTTTCCCTCTCCTCTCCCCCCTCCAGGTTGCGCGGGTGGAAGGGGTGCCAGGGAGCACCTCCCCCACCCACTCTGCCCAGCCTTGTAATTTTTTTAACCCCCCCACCCCAGGGATCACCCTACCTGGCCCCAGGTCTGGCGGTGGTGGGTCTGGCGGTGGGTCCAGCAGCGGCGGTGCTCTGGAGTGCTTCAGGCCACTACTATGCCTTCTGGGTCAAACTGGAAGGCCTAGTAGTGGCCTGAAGAGCTCCAGAGTGCTGCCACCGCTGCCAGACCCGCTGCTGCCGGACCCGGAGCCCGACCTACCTGGTGGTGCCGGTGTTCTGGCCCTGGGTCCGGCAGTGGCACCAGCAGTGGGTCCGGCACTCTGGAGTGCTTCAGGCTGCTACTAGGCCTTCCAGTTTGACCCAGAAGTCCTAGTAGAGGCCTGAAGCGCTCCAGAGCGCCGCCGCCTCCGCTGCTGCTGGACCCAGGGCCAGAGTGTCAGCCGCCGCCGCCGCCTGCCGCAGCGTGCCCCAGCCCAGCAGGGCTCCCAGAGTGCAGGGACGCAGGACAGGCTGCGGGACACGCCCCTCACAAGCGGCGCACCAGCCGCCGACGCAGAGGCCATGGCCACGCCCCCAGAGGCCGTTCTAAGGATTCTCCCTGCAGAGCAGGGCACGCCCTTAGCCACGCCCCCGTCGTTGCCGCGACGCTCAGAGCGTCTGCGGGCACGCACGGGGGCGGGGCCTGTTGTATAAAAACCAGCGCCGCAGTTAGAGCGACGCTGGTGATTGTTAGAAACCGGCCCCCTTGTGCTTGAGCGAAGAGTGTGGAGATTGCAAGAGCTTGCTGACTAGAACCCTTCTGGAACCTTCAGACTGCGTGACTTCCTTCATTGAATTTTCCCTGGTGTGCCTGAAGCGAGTGCAGGGTGCGTGGTGAGTGTGAGAGGTGTGGGAGTCCCCTTCCCTTCCACCCCAGGCCCGGGGTAGGTCCCCACCCTGGGGAGCACTGTGTGTGCGTGACCCTGTCTCCTCCCTTGCAACTCTGGGTACGGGCCCTTCCCCCTCACGGGCTTCTCACCGCAGCTGGCTCCAACCCAACCTTCTGTCCCCTGAGTGTGTGCTCTAGGGAGTGTGGGGGTATCGTGCGGGCTCTCTCAATCCAGGCGCCCTATGATGATAGCGGCCTGTTCTCTTTCATTAGAGGTAACGGCCAACACACTATCCTGACGGGCATAGAAAACCCTCGTTGTTGCCACGCTGAGAGAGCCGCTATTGGAGATACCCAGCGTATGAAAAGAGTGTGTGGAACCCTCTTTGTGTTCTTTCCCCCCCCCGGTGACAAATCACCAGCAACTGCTAGCCCCTTAGCTGAGCCCTTTACGAAGCCAAAAGAGGGGTCCCCCGTTATGGATATAGCCACAGAACTGAACCGCTTGACACAGGCGGTTCAATCCTTAGCCATGGAGCTAAAGGATGTCCAGGCCCAGCAGGAGACTTTAACGTCCACGGTTACTCAGCTCCAAGGAGCCGCCGCTGCGGCACCCGGAGTGGCTGCCCCCGTGGCAGCCGCGGCCCCTATAGCACCCCCAGTACCAGCAGGGGCCCTTATGGCCACAGGGCCTAGGGAGCCCAAGGGGCCAAGACTGGAGAAATTTTTGGGGGACCGACGGGGCTTCCAGGCCTTTTTGGCCTTGTGTCGGCTCACCTTTACCCTCCAGCCACACACGTATGCTACAGATGCATTAAAGGTAGCCTTCATTGTAGGCAATCTGGGAGGCACGGCCCTGGAGTGGGCCACGACCCTGTTACGTAGTGATAGCCCGTTATTGACAAATTATGCCAATTTCCTTAAAGAGTTTACCTTCCTTTTCGATAACCCGCATCGTGCGCGAGATGCCCAAACCGCCATTATGAACTTACGTCAGGGACGCACCCCTGCTCTGGAATACATCACCCAATTCCAGCAGCTAGCCTTGGAACTTCAGTGGCCCAATGAAGTCTTACGCGTAATGTTTAAGAAAGGATTATGCGAAGAGATCAAGGATCAGTTGGCCTTCGTAGAAACCCCAGTGGCATGGGAGACCCTCGCCAACCTGGTGCTACAAATTGAGGACCGCCTAGCGGAAAGGAGACGAGAGAGGCGCCAGGAAGCCCGACCCTACTCGGCGAGACCCCCGTTTACGCTCCCCCCAGTTCGGCCCGTGGAGGCCAGTCGCCTGCCCGAGCCCGAGCCCATGCAAGTGGGAGCCTCCCGGGGGGCTCTATCCAAGGAAGAACGGGACCGACGTCGGAGTACCCGAGCGTGTTTTTACTGTGGGGATCCAACCCATTTCATCGGGGAATGCCCCGAGTTACCCCCAGAACGAAGGAGGATGGGAAACGCCAGAGGCCGAGATGGGCCGGGGCCATCTCGGTCGTAACTACCCATTACAAGTCCCCGACCCAGACCCTTAAGGACCCCCATTTACGGATTCCTATCACCTTAAGAATCAACCCGCACCGATCGGTAGTATGCTGGGCCCTCATCGACTCAGGTGCTTCAGGAAATTTCATCGATCATGCCTTAGCTGAGCAGTGGCGACTCCCCGTCCAGAAGAAGATGGTACCAGAACCCATTCATACTATTGATGGATCCCCTTTGATCTCGGGGCCCATTACTACATGTACTACACCCTTGACCTGCATCATCGGGGACCACGGGGAACAGATTCCCTTCGATCTTGTTTGCACCCCTCTATTTCAAGTAGTCCTCGGGAGCCCGTGGCTCTACCAACATAATCCAACGATTCAATGGTCGGAACGACAGGTGCGTTTTTTGACCCCTTACTGCCTGCAGAATTGTCGCCTCCCGAAGCCCGGACGCGGGGCTCTAGCCACCTCGGGGCCCCCATGTGAGACCAGAAACCTAACACTACCTAAGGAGTACGCCACTTTCCAAGACGTCTTCTGTAAGACTCGGGCCACGGAGTTACCCCCACATCGGCCATATGATTGTCCGATTGATTTGCTGCCAGACAAAACCCCCCCGTTCGGACGCATTTATGCGTTAGCCGAACCTGAACTCAAGGTGCTACGCCAATACCTCGACGAAAACCTGCAACAAGGCTTCATTCGACCCTCCACTTCGCCCGCGGGCGCCCCCATATTTTTTGTTTCTAAGAAAGATGGGGGTCTCCGACCCTGTGTGGATTATAGGGGATTGAACCAAATAACCATCAAGAATCGCTACCCGCTCCCGTTGATACCCGAACTCTTGGACCGCCTACAGGGAGCCCAAGTGTTCACGAAACTAGACCTACGAGGAGCGTATAACCTGCTACGCATGCGCCAGGGGGACGAATGGAAGACGGCGTTTCGCACCCGTTACGGATTGTTTGAGTACCTTGTGATGCCCTTCGGCCTTGCCAATGCGCCGGCCGCATTCCAGCACCTCATAAATGAGGTTTTCCGGGATATCCTTGACGTCTACGTTATCGCGTATCTCGACGACATTTTAATCTACTCCCTTAACCTGGATGACCACATCCGCCATGTGTGCGAAGTCCTTCGACGACTAAGAAACAACAGGCTGTACTGCAAACGAGAAAAATGCTTTTTTCACCTGCGTTCCCTTAGCTTCTTGGGGTTCATCATCAGCCCCCAGGGTATCCGAATGGACCCTCAAAAGGTCGAGGCCTTAAGTAGATGGCCAGCTCCCAAGGCGGTGAAACCCTTACAGCGCTTCCTTGGGAGCGCAAATTACTACAGACAGTATATCTCCAATTATGCTGAAATCACTGCCCCTTTGACCTTATTATTGAAAAAAAATCAACCCTATGAGTGGACGCCTAAACAACAGTATAGTTTTTCCTATTTAAAAAACGCCTTTATGACAGCCCCCCTGTTACAGCACCCTAACCCCAAGAAACCTTTTTTTGTAGAAGCAGACGCTTCGGGGAAGGCCATCGGAGCAGTGTTACTGCAGGAACATGAACCCCCGGAACCATTACTCCCCTGCGCCTATTACTCCAGACAACTGACCTCAGCAGAAAGGAACTATAACATCTTAGATCGAGAACTCTTGGCCATCAAGGTCGCTTTTGAAGTGTGGCGCCACTACTTGGAAGGAGCCCGACACCCGGTGACCGTGGTAACGGACCACCGGAACTTGACCTTCCTCCAAACGGCCCAAATCACCAATGCCCGCCATGCCCGCTGGGCCCTGTTCTTCGCCAGGTTCGACTTCCGGATCCGTTATCGGCCCGGGAAGCTCCACCTATTAGCGGACGCCCTCTCCCGCTACTATGAACAGAGTCCAGACCTCCCGACCAAACCCGAGTCTATCCTAAGACCCCAAACATTCGCAGGTACATATACTACACTGCAAGAGATGCGTGAGGCTGCCCTGCAAGAAACCCCCGAACCAACCCTCCCAGCGACAGGGGAACCCAACCGAGCACATCTGGTATGGGTTCCCCCCTCCTATCGGCAAGACGTATTATGGGCCCATCACGATGCCCCTACAGCAGGGCACCCAGGCATTGAACGAACAACGCAACTAATCCGTCGATCCTTTTGGTGGCCTAAATTACCACAGGATGTGACTCGGCACGTATCCAGCTGTGACATTTGTGCCCGAACGAAAACCCCTCGCCGGGCCCCAATAGGACTCCTTCAGGTGACTTCCCCTCCGTTAGGTCCGTGGCAACGAGTAGGTCTTGATTTTGTCGTGGATCTTCCCCCATCCCGCCAGTACACCACGGTGTTAGTAGTGGTGGATCACTTCACTAAACTGGCTCATTTCATCGCCTGCAAGGGGCTGCCATCTGCTAAGCGCACCGCGCTGCTCTTCCTCCGTCATGTTTTCAAACTACATGGTTGTCCGCGCGAAATCATAAGTGACAGAGGGTCTCAGTTTACCTCGCGCTTCTGGAAGGCCTTGTTCCAGGCCCTGCACGTCTCTCTTAAACCTACCACGGCCTACCACCCCCAGGCTAACGGACAGGTCGAAAGAATAAACCAAAACATGGAACAATATTTGCGGTGCTACGTCAACTATCTGCAAGACGACTGGCATGCATGGCTCCCGCTCGCTGAATTCGCATGCAATAATGCGCCCCATGCCTCGTTGGGGAACTCACCATTCTTTATTACCTATGGCTTCCACCCCCAAGGGGGAGCCATTGAAACACCTGCTACGACCGTACCGGCCGCAGGAGCACTTCTGCAACAAATTCAACAGGCACAAGTAATCGCACAACGAGTATTAGCACAAGCGCGGCAACAATACAAGATACAGGCCGACCGACATCGGCGCGCGGAACCCCCACTACAACCAGGCGACTTCGTGTGGATCGACCGGCGTCGCTACCCCTCCTCTCGACCCTCCTCCAAGCTCGATCACCGATACATTGGACCTTTCCCGATATTGAGGCAACTCAACGAGGTAACCTATACGGTAAAGTTGCCCGCTCATTCGCGTATTCACCCCACCTTTCATAGATCCCTGTTAAAAAAGGCCGACATCCGGCCCGGTGGGCCTACAGTGGAACACCTTGATCCCCTCGTTCAACCCGATAGGGACCCCGACTATGAGGTAAAGGCAATATTGGACTCTCGATTCCGACGGGGTCACTTACAGTACCTCATCGATTGGATGGGTTTCGGTCCATCAGACCGCTCTTGGGAACCCGTCGGCAACATATCTGCCCCTCGCCTTATTAGGTTATTTCACCTCCGCCACCCCACGAAGCCTGGCCCGGGGGGGCGGCGGCTTCGACGGGGGGGTATTGTCAGCCGCCGCCGCCGCCTGCCGCAGCGTGCCCCAGCCCAGCAGGGCTCCCAGAGTGCAGGGACGCAGGACGGGCTGCGGGACACGCCCCTCACAAGCGGCGCACCAGCCGCCGACGCAGAGGCCATGGCCACGCCCCCAGAGGCCGTTCCAAGGATTCTCCCTGCAGAGCAGGGCACGCCCTTAGCCACGCCCCCGTCGTTGCCGCGACGCTCAGAGCGTCTGCGGGCACGCACGGGGGCGGGGCCTGTTGTATAAAAACCAGCGCCGCAGTTAGAGCGACGCTGGTGATTGTTAGAAACCGGCCCCCTTGTGCTTGAGCGAAGAGTGTGGAGATTGCAAGAGCTTGCTGACTAGAACCCTTCTGGAACCTTCAGACTGCGTGACTTCCTTCATTGAATTTTCCCTGGTGTGCCTGAAGCGAGTGCAGGGTGCGTGGTGAGTGTGAGAGGTGTGGGAGTCCCCTTCCCTTCCACCCCAGGCCCGGGGTAGGTCCCCACCCTGGGGAGCACTGTGTATGCGTGACCCTGCCTCCTCCCTTGCAACTCTGGGTACGGGCCCTTCCCCCTCACGGGCTTCTCACCGCCGTTTGCTCCAACCCGTCCTTTGTCTCCTGAGTGTGTGTCCTAGGGAGTGTGGGGGTATCGAGCGGGCTCTCTCAATCCAGGCGCCCTATGATGATAGCGGCCTGTTCTCTTTCATTAGAGGTAACGGCCAACACACTATCCTGACGGGCATAGAAACACCCCGCTGTTGCCACGCTGAGAGAGCCGCTGTTAAAGATACCCAGCGTATGAGAAGAGTGTGTGAAACCCCCTTCGTGTTCTTCCCCCCCCCCGGTGACACAGAGCCCCGACACCACCAGGTAAGGCGATCCCTGGGGTGGGGTGGGTTAAAATTGTTTTTACGAGGCTGGGCAGGGTGTGTGTGGGGGGAGGTGCTCCCCAGCACTCCTTCCACCTGTGCAGCCTGGAGGGGGAGGGAAAACCGAGTTCCTCCCTACCCCCCACCCAAACCAGTGCGGAACCTGAACTTTGTTCGGCTGGTTCGGGCCGGGGGCGGTTCGGATTTGGGGTGTTCATGAATGGTCCAAACACCCCTAGTTCGGGCTGAACCCCAAACTTCCAAACCACATTTGCACATCCCTAGCTTTCATGTTCTTTTCCTTTCCAATTCTGCACAGACCAAGTCATCTCTTTGCCATCCTCCTCTGTTAGGCTTGTTGGGGTCTTTCTATCCCTAGTGAGTTATCCCAATTTCCTTCCTCTCCATCTGAGGGAACACTATCATTGTCAGCTTCCATGGCCTCATCTGCCCTGTGTTTTCGGTAAAGAGTCCTAATGGCTCCTCTACTTCATCATTAGGTTGAGACAGGTCCTTCATTTGCACCATACATATATAGCCCCTTAGCTACTTTCAGGCTTCTCAACTCCTGCTCAAGGGTAGCTATCTGGCCTATCACCTTCTCTTGCAAGGCTTTTTCCTTCACTTCCTGTAGAAGGTGGTCCTCCTCTTGTACCAGCCATTTCATATTGGCATATACATGATCTAACATTGAGCCTGAAATCCCTGTCTGGGTGGCTGTGTCTACCTTCCTACTCTCTACCTGAGAGTTTCCCTGACTGGGTCCATTTGACCTCCTCTGGGCCAGTCTAGTGGGACAAGTTCACTTCACATGCTCCTGCTGTTTGCATGCCCAACAAGTCACTGTTGGCCTTTTTCAATTCTGCCCAGGGAAAGGGGTCTTTCCTCATTCCAGATTCCCATAGTCTCTACATCAAAGTCTGGGTAATGGTTCACAGGGCACTATACACAAATATCCTAAATACCCACAAGTATAACCTTATTAGTACTCCCCCCTTAGGTCCATGGTACCTCCATTGTCCTGGAAACACTTGGTGTTGCTCCCGTAGCAAGCCAAATCTCACTGTGGGCCTCTCGCACCACCTCCTGCTCCTCACTGGGCCTCCTTGTCATGGCTGGAATCTCTCCTGTACTCATCTGGTCCAGATCTGCTGCTTCTGAAGAGTCCCTGGCCTGCCTGTTACTCCAACCCATCTCCGTTGGCCTCCATGTTGGACTAGCTGCAGCTTTGGTTCCACATAGTGCCACAGGTTTGCTGGGTGCCTCCACACCCTGTGAATTCTTCTAGGTGCAATCTCATCATCTGTGACCCACATCTCCATCTCTATGGCGAGCCTCCTATCTCTAGCCTAGCTCAAGCCCTGTCTGGGTGAGCTTCCTTGCAGTCACATCCACTCAGGTGAAATCCTCCATTCAGTCTTTTACTTAGCTGTGTTGGTTACAATCCTCTCCTAGCCATTCTGCTCCAATCAGCACAAGTGCTTGACAGCAACCAATCAGAGTACCCTCATTCTCCACCAATGTTACATGGTGGCATTCCCAAGGATTAAGTTGCTGCAGGCTCAGGGTCCAAGAAGTGCATCTCACAGGGGAATTTATTCCAATACTGTCTTTATTTGCAACATACACATAGTCTCTAAAGCATAAGCATTATTTCCAGTAAGTATATTACATGGTGCCTGTATGCTGGGTAAGTCCTTGCAGGATCAGGCTCCAGATGCCACTTACCAATTCAGTCTTCACTCTGGGTGTTTTTAGACACACATTTCTCCTGGACATTTGCTGTAACACCCAGAACTTTCTGTGTGTCTAAATCACTCATCCAGATCTTAAACATCCGTATCTTTGAACATCTGCGTGAAACTTCTCCCAGAACTTTTGTGTGTAAAAGGTTCTCCTGGTAAACTGCTTTGCTCCAGGCAGCTGTGGTCACTTGGTTTCCATGGCAGCCTGTCACATTTACAGCTGTGGCTACTTTAGGCTGCCTCAGGGCAGTGTTTGTGTGAAGAATGCATCCAGGAACTGACTCAGGACAGTGTGTGTGTGAAAAATGAATATGGAACTCACGGACTTGTAAACCCAGAAGATTGAAACATCTGGAACTTTAACATGTGTCTAAAAATGCCCTCTATGTACATACAGGCATCACAATATCACAGTAGAGCCTCAGACATTATAGAGTCCCTGTGCTAGTGCCAGGAATGCAACTCCTACAGCCCCCATGCTATCTAACCCCAGCCTATTGTGGGGAATATGGGCTAGCAAGGGGAAACAGGACCGAAGAAGGGGGCACATGACACAAGGACACAAACCCCACTCACAGACGTACGCTATAGGGGTGGGAATTCCGGATCTTCCGGTATCCGATACTGCCGGTATTTGGTGTACCAGCAGTATCGGATTAAACCCGGTAATCCGGGGTAATTTACTGGATTCCCATTACCGGATTTTTTACATTGCGGCCATTCAAATGAATGGCCGCAATGTAAAAAGAAACAACACAAAAAACCCCACTTTCCCTCCCCAGTTCAGGCTGCACAGGTGGAAGGGGGGACACCTCCCACTCACCCTGTCCAGCCTGGATTTAAATTTTTTTTTTCCTCCCCTGAAGTCCCTGCTAGTGCGGGCTCCAGGCCACCGCCGGCTACCCAGAGCCTGCACCAGCAGGTAGGTAGGACTAGGTATAGGTACTAGTACTGTACTAGGGTGATCCCTGGGGTGGGGGGTGGTTTAACACCCCCCACCCCAGGGATCACCCTACCTCCCCACCCATGGATCGCCTACCTTGTGTTCCAGGCGGCGGCAGCGGCAGTCCAGTGGCTTCAGCGCTGGCTGTGGCTGCTGGCTTCAGTGCTACTAGGCCTTCCGGGGAAACCTGGAAGTTCACCAGAAGGCCTAGTAGCGCTGAAGCTGGCAGCCACAGCCAGCGCTGAAGCCGTCGGACTGCCACCACCGCCCAGAGCACAAGGAACTTACATGGCACACGTGTTCCAGCACAGGGCAGAGGGGTTGCATCAACGGCCCTCCCGGTGGATGACCCCCAGCCCAAAGGCACGGCCCAAGGAGCAGCAGCGAGAGCGAGGTGAGCGCGAGGGCACACACACACCCCCGGGAGGGGAGGGCCGCGCCCCAGGCCTGACCACTGGGCTGGGGAACACAGGGCAGGGGGCAGCAGAATAACCCGTTCCCCCGTTCCACACAGGACAGCTCCTGGACAATGGAGCACTGCACCACCGGGACAATGGCCGAGGAGGGCCTCCCAGACAGTCAGGTGATCGCGCAGGGTCAAATCGTACTCTTCCAAGTCAATATTTCATTCTAAAGAAAGAATATAGAGACTTACTAGTAATTAAGAAACGTTTATTTGTCTAAAATAAATGGCTTGCCTTGATAGAGGCTAGTCAGAGCAAGGACTCAAGGACCTTTTGGAAAATGATAAATGGTTTGTTGCAGAAGGAAAGGAGTCTGTCTCCCTTCCTGATACTACCTCATACTTGGAAGGAGTTCTTTTCTGCAAAGAGCCCCTTGGGAGAGGATTTGGATCATTTAGACTTTAAGTCTGACAAAATACAGCTTTCTACTTGGCCCCCGGTGGAAGAGGCAGAAGTAGCTGAAATTATAGGGACTTTTGCTAACAATAAAGCCCCGGGGCTTGATCTGGTCCAGATCAAATTTATCAAGGAGTATATGGATTGGTGGATTCCCCTGTTGACTGCTCTCTTTTCTGTCATAAGCGATTTGGCCTCTATCCCAGAGGGGTGGGGCAAAGCCATTATTATCCCTATCTATAAAAAGGGTGTAAGCTCAAATCCTGTAAATTATAGACAAATTAGTCTTTTGAGCATTATAATTAAAATCTACGTTAAGTTTCTTCTACCTAGGCTAGCGAAATGGATGGAAGAAGAAATCGTGCATCCTGAGCAGGCGGGCTTCCAGAGGGGGAGATCAACGATAGAACAGTGTTTTGTGTTTGCCCATTTAATAGAAAAGTATAAAGGGCAGAATGGGAAGTTGTTTGTTGCTTTTCTGAACCTTTCCACGACTTTTGACTCTGTAAATAGAAGGCTCCTTTGGGAGAAGCTTAAAAATATGTCTATAGATGGAAGATTGCTGTGCCTCATTCAGGGACTTTATAAAGATACAAGGCTGGTAGTGAAAATTGATAGTAAAGGAAACCTAACTGAGGAGATTAGGGTAGAGATGGGAGTAAGGCAAGGATGCGTTTTGGCTCCCACAGTATTTCATTTATATGTTAATGATGTAATACCCAGATTAATCGAGAGAGAGTTCTTTCCGCCCAAATTAGCTACAAAAGAAGTCGGAGCATTATTTTATGCAGATGACTTGGCTATTATCTCCCAAATGTGAGTTGGGTTGATCAGGCAGTTAAGAGTCTTCTCTGGGTATTGCTTAGATAATAAGCTGGAAATCAACTATGAGAAATCTAAAATTGTGTTTTTTTCAGGTTCTAGGAAGATCTTTTCCTGGGCAGTTGAGGACCAACATCTCCAGCAGGTGAAAACCTTTAAATATCTGGGTATTCATTTTCATTTCCAGGGAAGTTGGAAGTTCCATTATCAAAAAGTATTTGCAGCTGCCAAAGGAGCATCGCAAGGTATCTTAAGATTTTTTGCAGGTGCAGGTGGGAAGAATGTAGACTTGACCCTGGAAGTCTTCAATAGTAAAGTGAAGGCTTCTTTTTTGTATGGAGCAGAGCTATGGACCCCCCTCTCTGGGCAAGATCTTCATTCCCTGCAGGCTTCTTTCCTTAAGGCCCTCCTTAGAGTTCCAAATGGTACACCTGCAGTGGTAATGCGGCTCGAGTTTGGATCAAAGAGTTGGGTCATGGTTGCTTGGGATCTTGTTTTAAAATTCTGGCTCAGGGTGACCAAATCTCCAAACAGAGGTTTATTAAATTATATGATTGAAGACTCTTTTGTGAGTCCCTGGGAAAAGGCAGTCCAAAAACAACTACTAAAATTAGGGTTTTCTGTAAATTATTTGAGTGAGAAGCCTGTAGAAGCAGCTTTAGCAGAGATTAAAACAAGAATTCAGGACTTGGACAGACAGATGGATATGGCTAAGCTAGGAAGTACTACCCATCTCAGGGGCTACAATCTGTGGGCTCCCAAGTCAGGTAAAATGGCCACTTATCTCTCCGACTCTTATTCATTCAAAGAGAAAAATCTATTCCTTTGTGCTCGAGTCAATGCCCTACCTACGAAGGTGCTTGAGGGTCATTTTTTAGGAATCGATTATGGAGAGTGTCTTTGTCCTTTTGATATGTTGACTATGGAATCCACCCACCATATACTTTTTGGATGTCAGCTATATGAGCTTCTTCGGGAAAAATTCTTGAAGCACATCTTTGCTAAATTCCCAGGCAGAATGGAGCAGGGGTTTCTGGAAATTGCCTTGAGTGATACCTCATCTGATACCACCTTGATGGTTGTGAAGCTTTTAAAATCGGCCATAATCTGTAGACACAGGTTTTTTGAATTCAAAAGTTTAGGACAAACTTATATGGATATTGATGGGCAGATTGGATAGGTTGGGATAAAATTGGGGAAATGGAAATGGTATTGGCCATTATTTGCATTAGCTGGGCTGGACTTGGATGGAAATAATAGATACATTGTTGGGGGTGGGGTTTTGGGGGGGTTGTATTAATCTCTCCCCTTTTTATTGTCTTTGGGGTGTTTATATTTTTCTGTTTATGTTGATATGATGATATGATGAGTTTTATTGTTGTGTTAATGGTAATGGCCATTGGTTATGCCAAATAAACTTGAAATAAACTTGAATTTGATTTGACAGTCAGGTGAGCAAAAGGGAACCCCAGGAGGGAGAGGGGGGGCAGGGCCCACAGGTGGATGGAGGGGGCCAGCAGGAGCCATAGTAACCCCTACTGAACTACCTCCAACAGAACACAACCACCACCACGGTGTCCACGTCCATAGGGCAGGCCCCATGCTGCCAAGCCGGTTGCCCCCCCCCCACGCGGGTCCCAAAAGGGGAGCTCTGGTCCAGGCAGGAGGTCAGGGACTTCATACACAGTCCAGCACGACCTGGTGCAAAGCTACAAGACCAGACAGGTCTATGAAGCCATCGCCCAGGAGATGGCGCAGCAGGGGTACAATAGG
This sequence comes from Sphenodon punctatus, assembly GCA_003113815.1. NCBI lineage: Eukaryota > Metazoa > Chordata > Lepidosauria > Sphenodontia > Sphenodontidae > Sphenodon > Sphenodon punctatus. Next base: position 390,750 of record QEPC01015714.1, on the reverse strand, counting down.
GATGTAACCCAATGCATGCAGCAGGAGAAGAACTTGAGGTTCGGATATAAACATATCAGGGACAATAATCCCAAGTCCGACTGGGCCATGCACACAGCCAAGTTCCAGGAGGAGCTGGACAAGTTCCTCTGCATGGACGGGGACATTGTGGTCTCCCACACACAAGGCAGTGCCTTTGCCAGGGGCAGGCGCAGGGCCATCACGCAGCCCCCCCGACAGACCCCACAGAGCAGGGGGGGAAGGTGCCCCTGGTGAGGCCGACCATGAAGTGGGAGGGGACAGCTCCATCCCACAGGGGGAGGCAGCGCCCTGGGGATCTGAGCGCTGGACCACCACACTCCATGCGCGCCCACAAGACCCATAGGCCGTCCGGCCACAGGGACAGGGGGCATGCGCAGAGCAATCAGAGACCCAGTACGGCCCCCAGGAGGCATAGGAACAGGATCCAGGTATGATTGTCCCAGCGGGGCCAGAGGGATTGGGGGTGGGACCGACCCAGACAGACACACTGTGGCCGGGGCCGGGGGCCAGCAACCAGTAATGGTACCCCCTCCCATTGCAGCTCAAGCCAGTCTGAAGGTGCATGAGGTGGAGGTCGCAGAGGAGAAGGAGGACAAGGGGGGCCAGGCAGCACCCCCACCACCAGGTGGGCCACCCTCCATGTCAGGGCACATGGGCCATGGCGGGCCCGGGTGCAGAGGGGTTCAGAGGTACAGGTGGAGGCCACCCGGGGGTGAGCAACCACAAGCAGCAGGACCCAACAGGGGAGGGGTGGTGGGGGCAGGTGAGAGAGGTTGGTGGACCCACAGCAGCCCCCACGGAACACATGACAGACACGGGCCCCACCTGTAGCGATCTGTGTCCAGGGGGAGATCCCACAAGAGGGAAGGGCAGGGGGTTCCCAAAGAAGAGGGCAGAGGGGAGCTGTCACAATATGTGGGCCACCCCACCAGGCACCCCAGGACATGTGGTAGTGGGCAGTGGATCACACTGGCTGGATGCACTAATGTTCTGTCCAACCTCTCGTTCACATATCAGGTGCCCACTTGCGCGAGGGGAGAAGCTGCCGGCAGGGTGGAGCGGAACCAGGAGATGCGGGCCAGGAACCAGTGCCGGAAGGAGGACCTTGGCAGGGAGCTGCTGGCAGAGTCACAACAGTTAGCCGAGGTGTGCTCACCAGGGAACTCATCAGAGGGGAGGGGGACAGGGACCAGGAGATACTGGCTCCATGATGGCCCGGTTCGGCACTGAGCACCTCTGGAACAGGTGCCAGGCTGCCGCCCTCCAAGGTGAGCAGCGGCGCGACTGTGGAAGGCTGGAGGGTCAGGCCGCATGGCTCATGGACCTCATGGGGGAGACCATGGAGGCCCTGTGGTGTGACCCCCAGCGCGACAGGCCACGCCATTCTGCGGAAGGAGGGCCGGCAGCCGACCAACACCATGGCGGCTTCCCACTGGTTCTGTTGGCCCCCCCCTGCACCTCAGCCACCTGTGGTTCCCCCATCAGCAACCCTATCCGGGCGTGGTCCACGGGGTCCCCCTCCCCCCATGGGGTGGCCGGACCCGCTTGCAGGGCCGCCTGTCCCACCTGCACCCCCTGTGGTCCCTTCCCTGCTGCCACCCCAACCCCTCCACCAGGCAGCGATGCCCCCACCCCAAGACTGTGCACCCCAGGTTGAGCAACCGCCCATGGTGACTGCTCCACCCCCACAGGTAAGGCCACAGCACCCCAGGCCCCCGGGGTTTGTGGGGTGCAACACCGGGGGGGCCAATGGGAATCCAGGGAGCTGCATGAGGTGGGACCCTGGTAGGGAACACATTGTGGAACCCATGCTGAGCACACACGGTACATGGATAGGGAGCGACAGTCATTGCCAGGGGCATGTGTAGCTCCACGGTGCTGTAGTACGTGACTGGGCACGTGCTTTGATACCATGGGTGGCACGTCTCAGTGGGGGCACCTTCAGGGAGCACCCTTTGGCACATGTCATGCTCGTGTGGGGAATAGGGAGCTCCCCGGACCCGTATGGGGCACCAAAGTGCCATTGCACCAACAAGGGACAGAGGTGAGTGCACACAGTGATCCTTTAACCCATTCTTGCTCCTCCAAGCAGGGACCAACAGCGGAGGCTGGTGTGCAGCGGCCAGTGGATGACAAGGAGGCCAGACCATCAGTCTGGAGAGCCTTGCGGTCAGTTGCAGTCAAGGCACGCTGACCAGTGAGCCCCAGTGGTGCGGCCAAGAGGGGGAGAGGCCACCCCAGACGTTGACCCCTGCCCCCTTCCATTGTACATGTCCCCTCCAATAAAGGTGTTATACCTATACCTTGCTGTTGCTTCCTCTGTCCAGGGACATGGGGGTGGTGGTGGTGGTTGTGTGGCATGCAGGGGGGCACCAGCAGGTTGGGGGCTCTGTGCACTCCCAGGCCAGCTGGTAGGGCCGGAGGCTAGACCAGTGATGCCTCATGCAGTTGAGGTGGCAGGAACAGGTGTGCACTGGACCTGCTCACGCGACCCGGCTTGTGTTGGCCGGTGGGCATGTGCGGGGCCAGCACAACCCACAGCCGACAGAGAGAGGGTTCTCGCCACCGGGCAACCCACAGGACCTGTTCCCTGGACCCAGTAGGCCACACATGGAATGGAGGGCTGGATGCAGGTAATGGGTAGGGTCCAGCAGTTTGGAAAGGGGTCCCAGGCCTACATACATGGGTGTGGGTCCATCGCTGGCCAGTGGGCAGCTGCCCAGGAAGCAATGCAGTGGCAGATGCTGACCCTGTTCCCCTCAGAGCTGTGTGGGGCTGCCCCTCCCTGGGCACGTTGGTACGGGGGCACTGGCCCGGCCCAGGGCACTGGTGCAGGGATGCCGCGGAGCCCAGCAGGGCACGGCATCATACAGATGCCCACCTCACCCATCGCATGAGCGCTGCCTTCCTGAGGTTTGCTGCCCTCTGCTGCCATGCCCCCAGGAGGGCGGACCGCCGACTCTGCAGGTGGAGCATGGTAATCTGCTGGAGCAGCATACGCAGCAGCAGGAGGCCCATACCCAGGAGGTGAAGCAGCATGGCCCTGGGCAGTGGGTCCTTGTCCCCCGGCAGCATGTTTCTGCTGCTTCACACTCCCTGCCACACACCACTGGCACGGGCCATGGGTGCGGTGGCTCCGCTGTCCATCCTGTACACTCTCCCCTGGTGTCGCGGGAGCTCCTCCGTGTGCACCCAGCCCAAGATCACTGTTCTCTGTGTGCTGCACGGTCCCGTGCTACAGCCCCTCCGCCCCATGCCCGACCGGCCGCAGCGTGTCCCTTATGTACTATGTAGGCCGGTGGAGGTTGGGCAGCGGTTGGTGCGGCACAGGGAGTGTGCTGGGGCAGCAAGCGGGTGGTGGATCTGGCTGCGCATCCTGCGGCCACATGCCCGCCGGGGGGATGGGACCGCACTCACCCCTGGGTACCCCTGCCTCTGCAACCATGCTGGCATCCCCCCAGCCTGGGTCCACCTTTGCAAGCTGCAGCAGTGCCCCCTGTGGATGCAGTGCCTGGTTCGGCTCCATGCCCTGGCGCAGTGCCTGGCCGTGGCCTCCTTTCTTATATCGGCAACGGTGCAGCATCCCTGCTGTCTTGTATGTGGGTTGCGGTGCCCTGTCCACAGAGGGCCTGCCTATCTCTGGCATGCAAGGCCGTCTCAGGGTGAGGGTATCTGCTCGTGTGTGCTCGTCCCAGTTGTGGCACCCCTCCATCTCCTGCCTGTTGCTTCCCTGGAGTGAGCCCCACTGCTTCCATGGCCAGCCATTCTGCGGGGCCCTCAGCCAGGGATGTCGGGGAGGGGTGGTCTTCCTGTGCGGACATGCTGTTGGGGACCCTCTGGCTGAGCCCCGACATGCAGCTGTTGGTGGGCGACCCCCTGTCGGTGGGGGATGGCTTCCGGCTCCTGTTGTGGTACATGTGGATGATGGGTCACCAGGTCAGGGCCCCGGTGTGCCGGGCCCATTCCCTTGAGCTTGCCTTTGCCCCCTGTGCCAGCCTCCTTGGGGGCACCTGCTTGCCGTTGTGGTTCCGTGGACAGCTGCGGAGCTAATGGCGGCTGCCTGCTGAGGAGCTACCTGGGTATGGCCTCACCTTGCTGTGTGGGGGGCCCCCTGTTGCTGCCCTGTATACTGGCAACCTCCTGCATGCACGCGGCATCCCACAAGCACCCTCGGACGTGGAGGCCCTCCTGTGGGACCTGGGCTTGCTGTCCCCCGAGGTTGGTGGCCTGCTCTGGACCGGGGACCCCACCGCTGCAGAGCCCACCACCCTTCGATCGGTGAGGGACCTTCCAGGTCTACGGGCTGCAGCTGCAGGTGCGGATCTGCTCCTTCTGCGCTACCTGGTGGAAGCTCATATGAGCACCTGAGGCTTCCGAAGAGGCCTGTTCTCCTGGGAGGGTCTGGTGCCAGGGTCGCCACCCCGGGAGCGCTCAACAGACCATCCATAAGCAGCCCCTCACTGCCACCCACTCGCTGCCACCCTGGTTCCCAGGATGGTGCATAGCTTCCCCCCGCCCCCGGTACCTCAAAGAGGGCTGTGTGCTGCCATCTGTTTCACTGCTGGCTGCCGTCTGGAGTCCCTGGACCCCATTGCCCCCTCTGTGTGATCGCTGCCCCTTTCTGCTGGGGCTGTCCGGGTGCCCTCACCCGCCCTGCACGGGCACTCCTATGCCCTCCAGTTCTGCCTCTTGTGCCCGGCTGTGGGTGCCCCAGCACCCCCTTGCTCTGCCTGTCTGTGATTGGGGGCCCGCTTTCCCCTGGCTCCAATAAAGTTCTCTTCTGTGATGTTCTATCCTGCCTTGCTTCTGTTGCTGCTGTGGTGTTTGGTTGGCCCTTCCACTTTGGCGGCCCGCCTGCCCCCATCTGTGTGGTTGTGTGCGGGGTGTGTGCTTAGTGTATACTGGGGGGGCTCCAGGCCTCTGGGGTGGCCACTGACTGTGAGGTGTGTGTTCCCCTGGCTGCTTCCCTGCTGGGTGCTGCTGCCTGGGGTCGCTTGAGGAGTGGTATTGGCGGTGGGTGGTTGGCCAGGCACCCCCTGGCCTTGCCTGTGTGTTGGTGTGGCCTTGCCCCTCCCCTCCGCTCCCCTCAGATGTCGCCCTCTGTTGGTGCGGGCCATCTGTGGTGGTGGCGATGGATGGGTGGCGGCACCATGGGCACTGGGAGGCTGACCGTGAGTAGGGGTTGGTGTGGACCTGGCCTGTGGACCAACCAATCCCCCTTCATGCAGGGGCCGGGGTGCTCCTTGGGGGGGGGCTGTCAGCATGTGGGGGGGGGTGTCACTGCCCCCGGCCCCCCCAGGGCCCATTGGTGCGAGTGTTCCCCATGGCCCTGTCCCTTCTCTCCTGCAGCTACTGTTGTCATGCTGCTGGCAATCTTGTGCCTGGGCGCAATGGTGCAGCAGTTGGAGCGGGCGACGTGGGACATGTGGGCAGCAGGGTGGCTGTTTGATGGTATCCGTGAGTGTGCTGCCTGTTTGCTAGGCCCTGTGGCTGTATCCCTCCATGGGGGGGGGGTTCTGTTCCTTCCTGGGTGCCCAAAGCCGGCTCTGATGGCTGTCTCCTCTCCCTCTGTCCCATGCAGTGCAGGCAATGATCGCAGAGTGGACCCAGGAGCAGGGGGCATTGTTGGAGCTCTTCCTGCACATCCTGGACCAGTTGCACCGGCTGGACCGCACGCAGGCTGAGCGCTGGTGCCGAGTGCAGGGTCCCTGGCCCTATTGATGGGGTGTTGTCCCAGGCCTGCCTCTGCTGGCACCGCCCCCCTTCTTTTGCCCCGTCCCCCTCCCTGCCCTGTGGTTTTTGCCCCCTGTTGATGGTTCCCCATGTTAATAAAGGCTTGTGTGTTCCTTTCCTGGTGTGTCCATGTTGTGCTTTGCTATGACCTCTCCCCTTGTGCAGGTGCCTCTGTGGGAGGTGTGGGGGTGTTGCCTGTGTTGTGCGTGTGCCTTCCCCGCTTCTTGCCCCTCCTGGGCTGTGTTCCCATCCCTGTGTGCTTCTGCTGCCTGCAGTGTGTGTGCGGCTCTGCTGTGTGTGTGTGTAGGGGAGGGGGGGCCTGGCACCGAGTGGTATGGGCTCTCTCCTGGGGCTGTGTGGAGCCGGCTCCTTTGTAGCGGCTGTCATCCCATCTCCCTCCTGCCCCGCCCATGTGGGACCTGGCGGATGGGGGACAGGGCCATGTTGCCCGGCTTCGTTTGCCCTCGGACGGCCATGTTGTGCCGTCGCTGTGCCGGGTGAGGCTTCCGCGCTGGTCCCATCCGTCCATGTACTTGCACAGGTGTTTGCCGGGTGTTTCCCAGGATGGTTGTTTGGGCACTGGGTGTTTGCGGGCCCCTACCATTTCCTCCCCCCCCCCCGCACGGCGCTGTCCATGTAAATGTCTCCCTGCTCAGCATCGCCGGGTGTTCGCTGGATGTGCTCACCCACCCATCCACACTCATCTCCACCCGTCAGCACTGCTGCACCGTCCATGTAAAAAAGGCCACTATGACATCACCACCACAATGCAACCCTTGATGAATCAAAACTTCCCAGGTGGAGGGGAAACCCCTTTCTCCTGTCATGCTTAAACAGCTGCAACTTTCTTGTTTCCCAACCGATCCGCTTCAAACTTGGATGCACCCCACCCCCTTACCCAGGCCAAATTAAAACTAATAGGAGTCACCATCTCACATTTTTAGGCAACAGAATTTTCAAGGTTTAATGCAGCTTACTCCTCGCTCCAGCACCTCTATAATTAATTATGTTGATAATGTTTCTTTTAAGGCACCAACTAATGTGGAGGATGTTGCTGGGGTAAGACAACTTACACTGGCATCTAGACAGAGCTGAAGATGATTTTTGGTGTCATTCTTCCTCTATGGGAGTCATTCTATCCACAGAGTCCAGAAAAGGCATTCCAAAGCTGTCCAGTAAATACAGAAGGCCCAGTGCTTCACTTCTGTGCAGAGCGCCAATCCCAAAAGTTCAAAAACCACAACACAGCCGCTTCCCACCCCCAAATATCAAGCGATTGACTTAAAATCATGATTTCCAAAGGGAAAAAAATAATAGTTTGAGTTCTTTTTATTTGACTTCTGGTTCCTGGGACTTAAAGGTACAGAGGTGCAGGGGCAGAGCTATAATACAGAGCTTGGCAAATGGCATCTCAGGAACCACATGCAGCTCTTGGGCACCTGAGCTGTGGCTCTTTCCAAAAGTGGCTTCCTGGAGCCATTCCCATGCATCTCCCTCAGGAGAAAGAGAAGCCAGGCTGCCATCTATTTATCCATTTTATTTATCTATCTATCCAGTTTTAGCCCACCCTTCTCAATAAGGCTCAGGGCAGCTTATAAAACACATAAAAACATATAAAAGCAACTAACCACCCACACCCACCAACCCTCTCCCTAACCCCTCCTCCCAATCCCCGCCAACCCTTTCCATCTGCCAAATGTCTGGCCAAACAAAAAGGTCTTGCATCTCTTCCGGAAAATGAGCAGGCTCAGGTTTAGGCAGACCCCCAAAGGGATGGAGTTTCATCATTGTGGGATAGCCACTGAGAATGCCTCTCTGCACATGCCCTTGTTGTAAAAACTTCACAGGCAGTTGGTATAGAGGGCGCCCTCGACTGACCTCAGATGCCACGACAGAGCATAAGGGAAGAGGCGGTCTTTCAGATACATGAGGTCCAAATTGTTAGGATTTATAGGTCAAAACAAGCACTTTGAATAATACCTGGAAAGCTATTGGCAGCCAATGCAGAGTCTGTAGCACTGGTGTAATGTGCTCCCAGTTACTAGGGGTGGGATCTCAGGCAAAAAAAATGGATACTGGTTTTACTGGATACCGGTTTCCCAAAAACTGGTTTGCCAGATTAGAACTGGTATACCGGTACTGGTATTTTTCCATTGATTTCAATGGGGAACTGTCCCCATTGAAATCAATGGGGGGAAAAAACAATACCTCCCCCTCCCAGGCTGTGCGGGTGGAAGGGGGGACACCCCCCACCCACCCTGCCCAGTCTGTATTTTTTTTAAAAAGTTTTTTACCCAAAGTTCCTGCTGCGGGTTCCGAGCCGCTGCCGTGCCGGAGCCCGCACCAGCAGGTACTAGGGCGATCCCTGGGGTGGGGGGTGGTTTAACACTCCCCCATCCAAGGGATCACCCTATTCCCCCCACCCAGGGATTGCCTACCTTTTGTGCTCCGGGTGGCGGCGGCGGCTGCCGCACGGCGGTCCGGCGACTTCAGCACTGACTGGCTTCAGCGCTTTACTAGGCCTTCTGGGGAAACCCGGAAGTTCCCCAGAAGGCCTAGTAAAGTGGTGAAGCCAGCCAGCACTGAAGCCGCTGGATCACCATGCTGCAGCCGCCGCCACCACCCAGAGCGCAAAAGGTAGGCAATCCCTGGGTGGGGGGGTAGGGTGATCCCTGGGGTGGGGTGTATGTTAAACCACCCTCCACCCCAGGGATCACCCTAGTACCTGCTGGTGCGGGCTCCGGGTTGCTGCCGCTGGCACGGTGGCGGCCAGAGCCTGCACTAGCAGGGACTTCGGGTAAAAAATGTTTTTAAAAAAATCCAGGCTGGGCAGGGTGGGTGGGGGGTGTCCCCCCTTCCACCCACGCAGCCTGGATGTGGGAGGGAAAGTGTTTTTGTTTTTTTTCCCTTTTTTCATTGCAGCCATTCATTTAAATAGCCTCAATGTAAAAGAATCCGGCACGGGGAACTGGTACCAGTACCTCTAATAACCGGATTCATCCGATACTGCTGGGACAGTAAAATACCGGCAGTATCGGATACCAGGGGAACCAAAATTCCCACCCCTACCAGTTACCCACTCCCAGCAGAAGATGGACTGCTGCATTCTGCTTCTGAAGAGTCATCAAGTGCAACCCCACATAGAGCTCATTGCAGTAGTCTAGCCTCAGGTTACAAAAGCATGGTCGATGGTGTCTGATAAAAAAAGGTCACAGCTTGCTCACCAGATGATGTTGGTGAAACGCACTCCTGGCCAATGCCGCAACCTAGCAATCTGTGTGGAGCAGTGGATCTAAGAGCACCCCGAGACTGAGAACCCGAGTAACTTAGGGAGGCTGGCCCCCATCAACAAGAAGGGTTCCTATGTTCTTCAGGTCACATTACTGGCCAACCATCATTTACCCTGACAGAACCTCCTGAAGGCCATGGGAGCAGGGGGAGCATGGTTCGCACTGCTTTGCTGTTTCCCAAACCCACCAGACCTCCTGGCAGCCAGACCTTTGATGTGAGGGAGGAGTTGGGGGAATGTGATGAAGATTATAAAACCAAGATACATGACACACGTTATATATGTGTATGGTGTGAATGTTTTAAAGTTACATTTTACAGTCGTATCTAGTGTCTTTCAACTCAGAAAGAAGAGAGGCATATAACTATGTTGACATATTGTATGAAAACACAACGGAATGAGAATAAATACATTGTGCGCTTTGTAACAAGAATAAATCCCCAAAGCCAGAATAGGAGCCTAAAGACAGACAAGCTGCTGTCTGAGGGACAAGGCAAATCAACAGACGAGATTAGCAAATCAATAGGGGTGTCACTACCTGAGACAAGGGAGACATGCATGACAAGTCTTAGGCAGCATTTAGACGTACGTTTAAATCGCACAGCCGCGGTGGCGGCATCGTGAGATTTAAAGCACCGCACACTTCCGGGTTGGTCTGAATGCGGTGAGTGCGCACATTTCTGCCTAACCCAAACTGTTGGAGTGCGGTTTGAAAAGCTGCTCGGAGCAGCTTTTCAAACCGCACTCCAGCAGTTCGGGTTGGGCGGAAATGTTGCATTCACACCAACCCGGAAGTGCGCGGTGCTTTAAATCGCGGCGGCTGTGCGATTTAAACGCATGTCTGATTGCACCCTTAGAAAGGCATGAAGAGCCATTAAAAAACTATTAAGCAACCAGAGACAAAGGTGAGAGATTCATCCTGGAACTGACTAACTTGGCAACAGAAGCAAGAAGCTGGACCCAGCCATTCCACCTGGCTGATAACTGAATGTTTAAGCATACAACTGCATAGGGTACGATCAGCTTAGAACTCTCCAAGTAAAGCAGAATTGTGTTATCTTATATTTTGTTTTATTGCACTCTTGTATCCAATCCTGCACTGATCTTAATTTTGATTTACAAATTAAAATTCTTTTAACTAAGTTTTGCGTGCTTGTGTGGTACTGACATTGGGGTGACACAGTGGAGGGAGTTCTGAGTTAGAGACTCAGACGAACATTTTAATTCATTTCTGTGCTTTCGGAAACATAGAAGGTTAACCCTTTACAGGCTGGAGCAGTTCCAGAGGAAGCCTCTCCAGTAGGCACTGTAAGTGGGGAAACTGAGTCACAGCCAACCCAGAGTGGGGCAGAGAGGTCCCAGTCGCATCACAGGGAAGATGTGATTAATGTTGTAATGCTTCTTGTGGCTCTCAGCAATATGAAATTTTTGGGCTTGGTCATTTTGCCCACACCTGCTATAATAAGTGCAGCAGATGCATCTGCATAACCGCATTGAGGCCCATGTGCTTGGGGGCCCCCGCAGGCATGGAGAATGCATATGCATGCTGGAGTGGATTGCCTTAGCAGGGGACCATTCCATCTTCTGCACCAGGGCCCATTCCCAACTAGCTATGCCCCTGCAGTTTGGCCATGTTTTCAAGACTGTCTTTGCAACTATAAGTAGGCCTATGATTTTGTCACAGAGGCTCGTTGGTCACAGAAACTTTGGAGTTCCGTGAATACATTTAATTGTATTAATTGTGTGAATTTTTGTGAGTTGCTTTGAGTAGCTTATAGTTTTGAGTAGCTTATCACCCCCTTCTTCTCTCCTTCTCACCCTGCTGCTGGCTCCCCTGCTTCTCCTTCTCCCTCCTCCAACAGCCTTTGTCCAACTGGCCTGCCCCTTATTCTCACCCGTGCCTATTCCCCCTCCTCCCCCTCACCCCCCCCTTACCCATCCCCTGCAAGTCACCCCTTCCCTCAACCGCCCTCATCCGATCCCTGCACACCCAGACACTCCACATCCCATTGTAGCTGGTGTGCAGTCGGTGCAAGCCCCATTCCCTGCAAGCCCCCCCTCTGCTCCCCCCCTAATCTCCCTACGCACTCCTGCACGTGCTCTCCGATCCTCCTCTGTCCCCTCCCTCACCCTCCCTTGTTTCTCCTACTCGCTTAACCGCCTTCGCCCTTTCTCCCTTGCTGCCCCCCATGCCTGGAACTCCCGCCCTACCCATATCCGCCTTGCCCCCTCCCTCCGCTCCTTCAATTCCTTCCTCAAGACCCACTTCTTCCTCGCTGTCTTTCCCAGTGCCTGCTAGTCATTCCCCAAATACTTCTGTCTGCCCTCCTCTGCAGCCTGCTGCAACTTACCTGATTGTAACCAAGCCAAGCACGTGCACCTGAGACTTCGCAGCCACCTGAATGTTTGTTTGTTTTCTCCCGTGTCTCTCCCACTGTCCCCTCTCCCTGTCTCCCCCTCCTTGTCTTTTAGATTGTAAGCCATAGGCAGGGACCACGTCTATTTCTATGTTCTGTAAAGCGCCAGGTACATGGCCGGCACTATACAAATGTTTATAATAATAATAATAATTAATAATAATAATTAATAACAGTGTGGACTGTGAGAGGTGATTTTATCTCCTTACAAACATGTCTTGTGAGGTAACAGTCCTGGAATCAAGGCTGACAGTCTCACAATCTACAACATGCTGTTTCAGAACTGTGGAAAACTCCAACACAATATATAGAAATCATTTTGTGCTTTAAAGTAGCCGCTAAACTTGTCAGTAGCTAAAGCAGTCCTGTTCATAACATACATTTTAATTGACATATGCAAGCATTGCCCATCATGTTACAAACAGATATTTATAATACATAAAGCTCTTATACAGCAAAAGTTACATTATTTGGTGACCTTTCTCTAGTTTTCATTTCCCCCTGCATCTTAGCTGTGAAATTCACTAAAAATGACTTTGAGAAAATTTTAGCTGAGACCATGAAGACTTAGAAGCCTTTTTTTCCCCAATGAAAGCCGAAATTAATGACTATTGGAGTTGGGTTTATAAGAAAAACCTTAGATATTTCAAGGCTTGCAATAAAATCATGTCAGTTGAAAACCAGGGTGGTAAATCCTCAAGGTTTTAATATCCAGAATCTGGGTGGATCATCTATTTCCCTGGGTTACCCAGTGCAGGACAATGTCAGAAAAGAGTCACAGTGAAGAGCCTCTCGTGCCCCCTTTCAAATGTAACCACACTCTCTGTGATAGATCATGATGTCACAGCATTCCAAAGGAGCATGGCCACAAGCTAAAGGGGTGGAAGCATCCCTTTGCTCTGTCCTGTTTCTGACGTAACCCCACCCCCTTCCAGGCACCATGATGTCAGAACACCCTAAAGATGTGATACCGCATCAGAAAGGGACAGGAGAGTCCCTTTCCCCTATCCTCCCATCCCCAGTATGAGTCAAAGCATCCAGAAAAGTAGCAACCCTATTGGCAGCATTGGCAGCATTACATACGTTTGACGTCAGAGTCATTCTCAACTTCAGTAGACTTATTTCTGGTTTTCTCTTGTATGAGCAAGTTGAGAATCAGGCTGGGAGTATTAACAACATATTAGTGGAGCAAGCAAATAATTAAAATGGCTCATTTTTCTTATATAACTGTTTAATGCTTTTTGGTGATAAGTGACTTGGTTATGAGAAAAAGTACAGAAAGATAGTGGATTCTTATCCCGCTCACGGTAGTGCAAAACAGGAGGAACTCAGCTCAAATCTTTAATAAGTGACACTGTGTAAATGAAGAAGACAATCAAACACCTCATATTGTGCAACAGATATACAGAGGGCAAGAGCAAGCAAGTAGGTAATAATTCATCAGAGAGGAAAGAAAAAATAAAATTTCACACTGATAATACAGACTTATTATGTTTTAACTGCTACTTAAAAGCACGGCTGGCCTTACTGCGGGGCAGTTTAGGGCAGCCACCCTAGGCCCCACTCCTGGAGGGGCCTCGCACTCGGGGGCCCCAGCTCCCAGTCACTGTCTGTCTCGGCCAGGGGGTGAAGGAGAGGCAGAGGCCCCGCTTCTCTCTCACTCCCTGGCTGAGATAGCAGCGGAGGGGGCCAGGGAGTGAGAGAGAGGCGGGGCCTCTGCCTCTCTCTCACTCCCTGGCTGAGTCCGAGATGGGCAGTGGAGGGGGCCAGGGAGTGAGGGAGAGGCAGAGGCACCACCTCTCCTTCACTCTCTGGCCCCCTCCGCTGCTTGTCAGTCTCACCCAGGGAGTGAGGGAGAGGTGGGGCCTCTGACTGTCTCTCACTCCCTGGCCGAGTCTGAGACAGGCAGTGGAGGGGTTCAGGGAGTGAGGGAGAGGCAGAGGCCCTGCCTCTCCCTTTCAACATCTGGTGGCAGCTGGCACAGTGGCAGATTTAATGTGCTGCTGTGGCACCCGTCCCAACCCAGGAAGCCAGGGAGCGGGCCCAGTGTGGCGCCCAGGCCAGTGGTGGCAACGAATGGGCTAAGTGCCCTGAAAAATGGCTGGGCTTGGGGATGGGTGGAAGGGAGTGCCCCCTCTGCCCATCCTCGAGCCCAGGTCCAGGTAGTGTCCCCAGACTGAGCCAGGGAGTGCCCCCTGAGTCGGGGAACACCCCTAGGCCCACCGGCTGCCACCGGCGGGAGAATGAGGCCCCGCATTTCTCTCCCACCCTGGGCCCCGCAATTCCTAAGACTGGCCCTGCTTAAAAGCAACCTGATTAGGCTTCCCCATTTGCAAATGACAATAAATCCATGCCAGGGCAACGTATAAAGGAATTTACTAAGGACCACAGTGCTGCTCTGCATATTTCTTTTCAAGAACTTGGCTGTCTTTCAGCACATGTAGTCAATCAGATTGTCATTGGTTGGGGTTTAGAGCTAAGCTTTCAGGAGACAGAGGTCCAGATCCACTTCTCCTTTCCATCCTAACTCTTTTCTTAAGGAGGTCCATTAGTCTGCATATCCAGTGGTTTGGGCAGAGTGACGGCAAGCATGAGACTGTATCATTCTAATGGTGATGGGCACCAGTAGCAGGCTCATGCTCAGATAGCAGATGACTGTTCTGGGACTTATCGCAGTGGAGGTGCGGCAGCTGGTATATAGGCTGAGAACAGTTCCTCAAGGAGACCTGAAGGAAAGAAAAAGGCAGATTAAGGGGGCCCATTAGTGTGTGAAAGGAATCAGCCTCATGTCCCACAAGTCTCCAAAGAAGAGAGTGGTGAGTAGGGATGGGCGAACACGGTTTGGAAGTTCAGAGTTTGGCACGACTTGGCCTGTTCGGATGACCGAACCCAAATCCGAACACGAACTGACCGAACCGAACTCAATTCCGAACGTCGAAATGACCAAACAGTTCAGATCGCGTTCGGGTGAGTTCGGGTGGCAAAAACATGTCATGGAAGGCAAAACGTGACAGGGAGGGGGAGTCAGCTGAGGAGCAGACTTCCAGACACCAGGGGTGGAGAGGCTTGGAGTAGCAGCCAGCCTGCCCAATCACCATCCCTTTTCACCTCAGACCACTGGCTTCGCAGTCTGCGATTGGCCACAGGCTAGACTGAACGGAGTCAATGGGGCTTGCGGTGAGGCGGGTGCATTCCTTTCACTGAGACGATGTCATTCCACCACATCAAGAAACAGCCACTCCAGCCCCAGGACCCACCATCAGGGTTTGAGGGCCAAGTTACAGGCAGGGAGGGCTGTGGCCAATATCTACAAGCTGCCACCCTTCTAGCCCCAGGACCCACCGTCATGGGTCTAGGGCCATCATTCCTCACACAGAGAGCCTTTTTCCAAATGCCTGAACCGAACCAAACCGGACCAAACCGAATGACCAAACCCGAATGCAGCAAACGAACCGAATGGCCAAACCGAACGGCTGAACCAGACCGAACCGAATGGCCAAACCCGAACCGCGATCTGTTCGCCCACCCCTAGTGGTGAGTCTGTCACTTTTCAGATTGGACAAGGAACATTTTAAATCTCATTTCTTTCACTTATGTCCACACGAGCTGGAACAAGCTGACTGGGTCATAACTTAGTTCAGGCACAAATTAGTGGGAGCAAGGTTGTATAGGTCGACTCGTATGGCTCTCATAAATCATATCTCTCTGATCGGTCCACTCAACAAGCCCATAAAACTCCAAGGCAGCAGAATCTTTCCTACAGGTTCAGAGGCACACCTGGATGGGGTGGGGCTAAGCCAGTCTGGAACTTAAAAGCCTCTGATTTGCTCAGTTGCAGGGGGGAACGGGCTTGAGAAGCAGGAAGTAGGGATGTGCTAACAGAACGCGGTTTGGATGTTTGTTTGTTCGGTCCAAAAACTGAGTTCGGGTTTGGTTGTTCGGTTTGGCGGAGTTTGGTCACCGAACATTCGAAATAGCGGTATCAGTACCAATATCGATACCGATTTTTTTTCAGTATCAGTATCATTTGGCCCTGAGACCACCCGTGGTCTCCACCTCTGGTGCCAGGAAGTCTGCTCCTCAGCTGCCTCCCCCTTCCAGTCATGTTTTTCCTGCTTGAATGGGCCTTCCAGTCACATTTTTCCCACCCCCAAACTCATCTGAACTCACCCAAACATGACCGAACTGTTCGGTCGTTTCTGAGTTCGGTTCAGACATTCGGTTCTGTCATCCGAACAGACTGAGTTCGGTCTGAACTCCGAACATCTGAACTGCGTTTGTCCATCCCTAGCAGGAAGAAGGACTTGCTAAAGAAGCAAGGGAAAGGACTGCTCAAGTGAGCAGGAGCAGGACTCTGTGTGAGGGAGCCAGGAGCCCACGAGGGTTGATATGAGCAGGGAGCTCTGTATGAACTCTCTCTCTCTCTCTCTCTCTCTCTCTCTCTCAGGAATATAGCTAATTCCTGGTGTGGACCTGGCTACTTGGGGTCTGATCCTGAAGGGAACTATCAGGGCCAGAACCCACCCTGTTACATTTGGATACGGTATTTGTCATTTCACTCTAAAAATCTCTTTGGAACAAGACTGGACAGAATTGGAAATGAGCTCTGTGACCACAAGGTGGCCCTGTTGTTACACAACCAGCTGGATTGTAGGACACTATTAAAGGGAAAGTACATTGTTAATATCTTTTAATCTTTCCAGGACTATGTATTTCAGTCATGTGTTTTGGCAGCCAGCAGGTCAAAGGCCTGACATTGATGGAGGAAAGGATCTCTAAGTCTGGGAACTATTCACTTGACATTCAAGTGAAACTCACCTGGGGACATTCATAAAAACTCTTCACCTGGGGATGTTTTCATCTAAATTGGCATCTCAGCCAAGGAAACTGATGTATAAATTAATAAAAGGAATTGTACTTCACAGACACACAAAGACACAATGCGCAAGAAGCAGACATACTGAAAAACCTGGGCACCATGCTGGCAAAATATAACTCACAGCTCCTTGTAAAGGTTATAGCTGTTTTCATCATGTGGAATTATTCCTTTAAGAGATAACTGTCTGCTGCGCAGAGGTGAAGGTCTTGGGTTCAAATACAGCAGCTGATTCTTTTGAACAATGATTCTTGCATTAATCAGGAAATGAGCTCCATTGCATGCAACCAAGTGAAAGTCTGGATCATGTATCATCCCTGCCAACTAGATACCACTCTGTGGAGAAGAAGTAAAGAGCCCACCCTGGGGAGGCTTAAATTCAAGTGAACAGTCCGGTATCTAAACCCAGAAAAGGTGCACTCACCACCCACACATCATTGTGCTGCCAGGGCTCTGGAGCTGCAGATTCCACCTGCCTTGTCTCATATGTAGGCCCTAATCTCACAGTGCATGCAGAACTGAAATCAACAGGACTACTGGCACATGGATATTTTCAGAATCAGGGCTGTGGACTGAACGGAAGGAGATGTATGAATTAATTGTTGCCTAGTAATTGTGTTATAGCTGCCACTGCAGGGGAAGCAGACTCTGGTCAGATAAAGGGAACATCTGCTTGGGCAGAAGAGGGTTACATGTTTACGGTCTGTTTGAGATTCTGAGTGCAGGTTTGGGTTAGTTCATATTTGATCTAAACCAATGTAGTCTAAGGTGTTCATAATTTTTAGATCAGGACTGGCCCTAGGATTTGCAGGGCCATGCAGGGCCATGTGCAAAGTCTTGATGTGGGGCCTAATTTGCATAATTTGTCCTCCTACCTGGGCTGGCGCTTCCCAGGCGCAGGGCCCACGCTGACGCGGGGCCATGTGGAACCGCACATGTTGCAGATGCCTAGGGCTGGACCTGCTTTGAATGGGATTTTCAAGGAAGACTAATGAAGAACATAAGAAGTGCCATACAAGAAGTTCACACACACACACACACACACACACACACACACACGGTCCTTGAGGTTCATAGTGTGGGGCTGCTCCTTGATTCGCAGCTCTGCCTGGATGTCCAAGTGGCAGCTGTGGTGAGGAGCACGTTCTGCCAATTACACCTGGTGTGATGGCTTCGGCCATACGTCTCGAACTCTGACCTGGCCACCATCATCCATGCTTTCATCACCTCAAGACTTGACCACTGCAATGCACTCTACGTGGGGCTACCCTTGGTGACAGTTTGGAGACTGCAGCTGGTGCAGAACGTGGTAGCCCATCTCCTCACAGAGATGGGTCATTGTGAGCACATTTCACTGTTCTTTGCACTGGCTGCCTATAGTCTTCCAGGTGTTGATTTTGACCTATAAAGCCCTACATGGCCTGGGCCCTGCCAACTGCAAGACTATCTTTCCCCCCCCCGTCCCTCCCAGGGCCTAGAGAAGCCCCTGCAGTTGGCTGGGAGTGCCTTTCTCGAGGTCCCCTGAGTTTCTTGGGTGTCTACTATGGGGAGGGTGTTCTCATTGGCCGTACCAAGGCTGTGGAATTCCCTCCTGATGGAGGTCCACTTGGTCCCTGACCTTCCCTCTTTCCAATGACAGTGTAAGACCTGGTTATTCCACCAGGCTTTTGGTAAGGGAGACGATGGGTGGGAAGTTGGGAGGGGATGGGAGAAATGTTTGCTCCACTAACGTTTTTATATAGCTGAATTTTACATTTTATATTTATATCTTTATCTTTATTTATATTTTATATGTATATTGCAATTGTCACGAAGGGGGTGGGGGGATAGGATGAGCTCGCAAGAGAGTGATAATCTCAAGGCAAAAGGGGACACCAGCCCTCTTCCTTTATGGAAGCGCCTTGACTGGAAAAATGGTCCCTCGGGATCTTATAAGGGCTTTCCTCCTATATGGAGGCAACCCAGATCATCATAGGGAAGGAAGAGAGGAGGAGTGCCCTGCCCCAACCGAGGTCCACACTCTGCTCCAGATATGCCCTCGCCACATGCACAGGGGGAAAGGGGGGAAGGGAACACTCACTCACATGAATAGTCATCAGTGGGGGGGAGGGGGAGGCAGGGGGCCCAGGGACAACAACTCACACAGGGAACCCCTCTTTAGTGCTAGAGGGGAGGGAGATTAGTACAAGGTCAACCCTTCCCTTCAAGATGCACCCCCACACCACCCAGTCACTCAGCCACTCGCACACCCCCAATCTCCCACTCTCTCAATCACCCAGTCACTATTGCTCACTCAGTCACACACGCTTGTACTTAGCTATCAGAATCCTTGAACATGCAAAGGGGCCAGTCCCTCCTAAGATCACCAGCGGGGACTTGCCGGCCTGCCAGCTATATTTGTAGTGAGGCCTAAGGGTTCCACCCCTGAAGGGTCCTCCTAGTGCCGGGCCTCCACCCCCGCATGCCAAACGCTGGCACACTTCCAGTTTCTGTGGCGTCATAGCGTCCCAGCGCCTAGCAACTGGGCTGTCGCTCCTCCTCCTCCCCTGCGGCTTGGCAGGCACCCCGCTGATGATTGCCAGAGCCGTCAGTATGGCCTGACAGCACTGGATATTTTATATTGCCTGTGAGCTGCCCTGAGCTACTATCAGCAGGAGGGTGCGGGATAGAAATGTATAAAGATAAATAAATAAATAAATAAATATTGTGTCAGCTCAGTAGTCCATGTAGCTCAGCATCCCCTCTCTGACAGTGGCCATCTTTAGTTGCTTCAGGGAAGTGTAAAACAGGTCATAATGGAATGATCCATTCCATGCTATTCACTCCTAGCCCCTGACAAAACTCCCAGCCCCCTCAGTACCTAACTCCTACTGAATTTCTCTGGGAATTGGGCATCTACTTTGGATTTTGAAAATCACACCTTTTACTGTATGGGCAGGTCACTGTTAACATCACACCAGGGCAGGCCAGGGGATTTCCTTCCACATTTTTGGGAAGCGGCACAGTGGATCTGCTGTGCCTAATTAAATCAATCTACACTAGACACAGTTTGCATTGTCAGCATCACTGCAAGCACCAGCTGCAGGCGTTACGAACTCCAGGCCTAATACTGTTCTCAGTTTCACCAGTATGCATCAGGGATTAACTCCACTGAAGAAAGCAGTGTTCCAGCAGTGTAAAATCCATACAAGAGTGGCCCATGCTTATCTCCACACACACAAATACTTGCGTAGTTGCCCAAACATGGCCACTACACTTGCTTGAGCAAGTCTCATCTCCACTGCAGCCTGTATTTATGATTCTACACTGATCTAGTGCTAGCAAAGAAGGGGAACAGAACACAGAAGATGCTGCTGCTCCAGTTAATGTGGCTAGTCTTCAGTGCTATCCCACAATGCTCCTGCTTCTCTTCAAAGACAAGTAATTTGGTTAGAATGGTAATGACAATAAGGCTCAAGGCCATTATAAAAATGGAACTGAGTGCTGGAAAGATGATGTTGGTGATCATAGGGCAATCCCTATGCTGTTATATTCTTTTAGAATTGCGAAATGGTGAAAAGCAAGACTAGAAATACTGGAGAGAAATCTCATATATCACTGATTAAGTGTGCTCCCATCAGTGTCATGCTTGTACTGCAAGGATTTACATTCTGTGAAAGATGGGTAGATATGAACAACTGAGCCTGGAACAACTAGGCAGAAGATGGACTTAAGGAGTACTTCCTTGGCAGGAGAAGCATCCAATTGCATTCAGCCACTGAAAAAACCGACCAAGCGTATACATCGCTCTCCTTGGGACAATCACAACAGGAATTGGCAACAATCCAAATATCACTGAAGGATGGGGTAAGAGATTGGAAGCTAACATGTCTGCATGGTAGTTGTGTATCCATACTGTCAGCCAAACATGTGGTTATAAAGTACTCTACAACATGGCTGATATACAGTGAACATTCCGGTGAAACTGGGGGTTTTATCTGTGCCACTGAAGACCAGATTGTCTACACCAATTGCTCGCCAGCCTGGCCTGGAGTGGAAAAGGACGGCCGTCACTCTCTCAGTCAGCGGACAACAAATTACAGACGTACCTGCGACACAGGTGATCGGAGAGCCATCCCACTGCCCCAGGTAGAGTGGGGGAACACGACAAATGTGCATGCGGCCAGCCCCACGCTGCTCTGTTCCCAGTGCCCACTCCCCACTATGAGGTGAAGCCATGGTGACTCCTGCCCTGCGGTGAGAATGGCAGGGCTGAACAGACAGGTTGGCCCGCTGTGGCCCATGTTGGCAGCCCTTGGCCCAGGATGGGTGCCCAGGATCAGGCCCAGGGCACATCGAGGACCATGTACCTCCCTGTCCCAGTGCAGTAGCAGGCCCACTCCAGTGACGCAGGACCACATGTATGGGTGAGTCTCTAGCCGAGGCAGGCCATAGCGGGCCCATGTTATGTTTGGTTTTACCCAATGTATTAGATGTAGGGTAAGCTCCCCACCCCATGCGGGGTGTGGGGGTGGCAGGATGGTTAGTTCGGTGTGCTTCCCTGCCCCGGGCTTGGCTGCTGTTTCCCACCCCAGGCTTGGCTGGAGAGCTGTCACGCTGCCCACACATCTGTTTTTACCAATTCATGCTATTGATCATCCACTTATACACCTACGACTACCTCCCTAATGTTGGCAATATACATTTATCACAGATTGCAGTTATATTTGCTTATGATTGATTTCTTTGCATTTGAAATGCCAACACTTTCCCTAGTATTGTTTTGAGGCTGGGTTGAAAACAATAAATATTTTAAATCTAATCTAAAAATGAAAGGCATCACACATCCATATAATAACCTCTTTCACAAATTAGACTTGAACTTTTGTCTTTCCAGTATTTGTTTCAAAGCCCTATCACAGCATTACTCTCAACTACTTAGCATTATACCCTTCCGACAAAGTGAGCTGTACTATACACACATCCCTACCTCTAATAATAAAGCTCTTTCCACATCCCAGACACTCCTCCTTCTGTATGAATTCTCTGAGAATGGAGATTGTGTGAAATGTATCACAGTCCAGTGCATTGAAACTGAGCTGAAATTTGTTGTTTTTGGGGTTTTAAAAAAAAGAAAAAAAGAAATCACAATCTTTGACTATGCCAAGGGTCTGATGGGAATTCTTGTCCTACCAACTACCTTTTCTAGGTTCTACCAGCAGGACTGGTTTCTGCTTAAAATTCCACCACTATAAAAGGACTCTGCATATTGCTGATTGCAAGGCTGCCACAACAACAGTAAAAATATGACCAAATGGCTATGTTTTGTTGTTGTCATGCCAGAAGTCCTGGATACCTTGCACATTTGTCTCTCCTTTCTGTTAGCTTCTTTTTAAATAATGAAGAAACAGCTACTACATTCTTAGCACAGAATGCTCAGATTATTTACAGTTGCTGTTGATGATGACAATCTTTCTATTGTCATGGGCAGCTGAGTAGAACAGGGATCCTGGAAAAGACCCCAGCTGCAGACCAGCAACTTCTATTGCTGCTTATTTATTTATTTATTTATTTATTTAATCAATTTATACGCTGCCCCTCCTGAAAACAGCTTGGGGCGACTACCCTCTCCCCCACCCCCCAAAGGCCTGGGCGAACAGCCAGGTTTTACAAGCCCGTCGAAATGTTAAGAGACTTGGGGCCAGGTGAGCTTCCTCCAGGAGGGAGTTCCAAAGACGCGGTCCAGCCACTGAGAATGCCCTCTCCATTGTGACTCCCTGCTTATCACGGGGGACCTCCAAGAAGGCACCCCCAGCAGACCAAAGGAGCCGCTCTGGGGCACAGAGGGTGAGGCAGTCCCTGAGGTATGAGGGGCCCAGACCATGAAGGGCCTTATAGATCAACACCAATACCTTGAACCTGGCTCGACACGCTATTGGCAACCAGTGCTTGTTGCTGTTCAGAACTCTAAAATCTGCCATCCAGCAGCCCATTAGCACCTGTGAGAGACATAGCTATGGTGCTTTGTTTTCAATACCCTGCAGGAATTGAAATAATACGCTGATGAGCAATGCAAGACAGCAGAACCATTCTGAGGAGCGTATGTGTGTATGAAAAAGGTGCTTGTCCAGGGTTTAGCTTTTGGGAGGCGGGGAGGGGACAAACATAAAGGGGGTAAGATACACCACTAGGTGTCCCAAGTTTCCACCACCAGGTGGTTCAGGGGCATTGTCACTGCCATGGTAGCACTGGACTTCCCTTCCCACTTTTTAACCTGCTGGGGGGGAGATCCCAGAAGATAGGGAGGTGAGGGGCTCAGAGGAGGCGTGTTTGGTGATCAGCAGCTCCAAGGCGGATGTATAGGAACACTGGCCTGAGAGGAGGGCTAGGGCGGATTCTTTGTGTGCAAGCAACACAGTTCTGTACATGCAACCTGACAAGCAGAGCTCTCACAGAACAGAGAAAAAAAGCCTGGCCCTCCCATTATAAAGGGTTGCAGTGCCCTCTCCCAGTGCCCCCTTGATTGGTTGTGGGAGGCAGCAGGCATTGAGCAATCACAGAGTGCCATGAGACTGCTGGGACCTGCTTGCACTGCTTGTTGGCCAGCAATACATCCATCAGATTCTGCTGAGCTGCTCGCCCCTCCCAACACAAGCACAATTAGAGTTCAAACCTGTTTATGGCTCCGAGATGTCTGCTCCCTCCTCCCCGTTCCACATTTCCCCTCCAAAACCCAACTGTCACAGCACTAATAATAACGACAATGATAATCAATCAATCAAATTTTATTAAGCCAAGACAAAGGCTATAGCACGACAATGATAATGACATTGTTGTTTTTGTTATCATCATTATCGATTGTCATTTTCGTTATTGCAATAACAATAATGAAAATGACAATTGTGGTTATCGTTATTGTAATAATGAAAATGACATGCACACTCCTAATGGTTACAAGTTTGGGGGGGAAGAGATATCAATATGCTGATTTCCTGGCCAGAGCCCCAGAAAGCACTGATGATCATAGAAATATTCCTGGGTAGAGAAGATGTTTGCTCTATCTACTAATCCCTATGCTCAGTTCCGATTTACAGTTTACATGTTGTTAACCTGGGGTGAGTTTATTTGATCCTGGGTTAAATAAATCCTTGAAAATGAGATTAAATAAACCCGGGTTCAACCTTAACCCAGTTATTTTAAACTAGGATTAGGTGTTTACACAGACATTTAAACCCGGCTTGAGAGACATTATTTTGGATTTAGCATCCATGTAAAAACAGCCTCTATCTGAAATAGGAATGTCCACATATTATCTTATCAAGGATTAACTAATCTGGAAAAAAATCTCTCTGTCGACTCAATAAAAAAAACTAATGGGTAACGTGAGGGAGCAGGGATCAAAGAGCATGGCACAGACAGACTAAAACAGGCACGTGGAAGGAACAGGGAATTGAAAGAGATGAGAGTTTTTAAAAAGGGGAAGGAGTAAGAGAAAAAAGAAGAGGGGAGAAGTGAGAGTAAAGGAGAGAAAGAAACAAGGTAATGGCAAAAGGTGGAGAAAGTCAAGACCAGGAGACAAGTGAGTAGTGGGGAACAGGGGGGAAACAGGAGGGGAAGAGCGAGAGCAAGAGAGAGAGAGAGAGAGAGAGGGGTGGGGTGGAGTTTTGTAAGAGCTTAAATTTATTCCAGACAATGTGCAAGGAGCCTGGCGGCGCGGTTTGCAACAAATGCTGCCTTGGGTTTTATTAGTTCATTATATGTTCTTTGGGACAATGATTCACGGTGTCTTGGCTGCTTCAGTTTTTCCCTTATGTCACAAACAGAGAGGGGACCACAAGATGGAAAATATACCCTCAATTGTTAGGTCGACTTTTCTTTACCACTGAAACACCCCTGGAAAATGGCCTCCTATGCTGCCCAAAGCCTTCACCATGTTCACTCTCTCTCTGAAAGTGATGGGAACCATTTGCTGTTTCAGCTGAAATGTAAATTTCTATCTGGGGAAGAGGGGAAAGTAACAGTACAGGATTCAGATTCATCTTGAGAGTCAAGGGTGTAGCTAGAATAGGCGCACCAGGGCCCATAAATCTGGGGGACCCATAATCCCTGGAGCAGCTGCATCCCCCACCACTGGAAGATGGGTGTAGAGTGGGGCATTCCATCTTCTACCAGGTCCTGTTCTAGCCTGGCTACGTCCCTGTTGAGAGATGCAGCCAGCAAAGATAATAAATATCCCAAAAGAGCAGACTCCAGCTACACTGTCTTGCTATCATTAATCTCCCATAACAATGGGAGGAGACTTTCTCCACACCTGTAATTCCCAGTGCTCTTCTCTGTCCCATGCCAAGAGAGAGAAGTCTCAAAACCGCTAAACCTACAGTCCCAATGTCTGGCACTAGGAGATACAGTCTTCTGAACTTGATCACAGTGAGACCAATGTTAATCAGAAGTAATAATAATAATAATAATAATAATAATTTATTAAGTGTGTAGACAAGCCATCACACAACAAAGCGAAAGAACAAAACAACAATTATAGCAAATAAATTACAAAAACGAATACTTAAAAACAAAAACAAGAACGTACCCGAGAGGCGCTCAGAGATCAGGGTCAGATATCACAAAGCCTCCCGACCCTTCCTTAAAGCCAGGGACTTATATAGAAAGAGGGCCACATCCCTAGTTTTAATTTCCTCCCGACCAAACAAAAGTGACACCAATGCCTGTATCAGGTGGGGGTGAGGGAAGGGACTAAGCGAGGTGTGACCGGGGATGGGGACAAGGTAATCGGCCGTCTCTCCGTTGGCACTCTGGGGTGCCAATAATCCCCTCAGGTTAGTAGGTGGGCTTTCCTCCTGTATTAGGAGGCAACCCTTTTCATCACAGGGGAGGAGAGAATGTGTCAACCAGAGTAAGGGATGGAGGGAGGGATTCCAGTTGCACTCCACAAGCACTCCCCAGGTCACCACGGTGTAACACAAGGTGGGGTACCAGACAATTGGGGGCGAAGGGCAAGGGGCCGGGAGTGAGGGAGGAGGGAAGGGGAACAAGGAAGCGGGAGGGGGTTCCGGGGAAGGGGCTAAGGGGAGGCTCTAGCACACAGAGGGGCGGACCACGGGCAAGGGAAAATGGAGGGAAGGGAATTCAGCAACCAAGGACCAGTTCTAGGGCTAGGAGGGGGAGGTGCAAGGAAGATACATACAACTCTCACTAGGAATCAGGG
>QEPC01015714.1:304710-353511 GCA_003113815.1 Sphenodon punctatus | reverse complement strand
GCCAGTGAGCTCTCTCCAACAGATAGAGCCTTTCTTGTCCTCAAAGTAAAACATTTTTTTACGAACCTGGCAGCAGCTCCAGAGCCCGCCACTTCCTCCTCATCCAAGGAGTAAGCCACCAGTGCAGGACTAGCAGCACCAGCTGCAGCAGTAGTCCTAGCTGCCACTGCTGCCGCTGCCGCTGCCGCCGCCACCAGGGCAGCCGCCTCGGCCACCTCCTCCTCCTCGAGTGGCAGTGGCTGTGGAAGCACTGGCAAGTTGGCCCCCAGCTGGGGGATCCTCACCACAGCCTTCTTCATTTTTTCTTTTTTTTTCTTTTTTTTAAAACAAGGATCTCTCTCTCTCTCACCCAACACACAAACCGAACCAAAACACACAGCCAGCCAATCCAACAAAGTCACACACAGTCAAACACAGCCAAAAACACACCAACTGAGTCAAACACACACTCACTCGCCACACAACTCCGCACGCACACGAATTTCCATTTTTCGGTGCTTCTGCTTTCGATTTCGGGCTCTCGCATGATTTCAATGACCAAACAGCCAAACACGAACTCGACGAACGGCCGAACACGAATGGCCGAACACGAACCGTGGTCTGTTCGCCCATCCCTAATGATCTCATCCTTCAGGATCCCTTCACTAAGCTAATCACATGCATCTGCACATTCTCAACTTCATGAGGTATCCCTGTCTCTCCCTCTGAGGTATCCCTTCTCTCTGGAGAAACACCCACAATCACAAACCACCATCAATCTCAGCAGGGAAAGGAAACCAAATATTGAATGAATTGCAGGTTGAATTACCCTCACATCACTATCATAAGCCTGCACATACCAGGGATGAAACTAAGTTAGGGTTACCACCCCTCTGGTTTGATACAGAATCTCCAGGTTTTTCTATATCATCTCCGGGCTCCAGGTGAAGCAGCTGCTCCCATCTGGACTGTTAGCCCTACCGCTGCTGCCGGAGTCAAGCCTGGACCCCCACTCCATCACTGGGGGCTGGAATCCAGGTAGGCTCGCCCCCATAGGAGAAGAAGTGAGCCCCCTGGGACATCTGCCATCCCCCCTCCATTGCAGGAGGGGTGGGGACAAGGTAGGGGGCTCCTCCCCTTCCTTGAGAGACTTCCGGTGGGAGGGGGTTAAGAGGCGGGGTGGTCTGGTGTCGCCGCAGGCCGTGCACCTAAGGGCCACACCAAAGGGCCCTTGGGTGCAGCCCTTAAGTGAGGCTGGGGGAGGTGGGGTACAGGTATTTTAAAGTAGCTGCCTGGGGTATATACTAAGGGGATGGGGGGTTGGGGGAGGATGGAAGGTAATACAGCCCCCCCCGCATGTGTGGGGGTGGGGAGGGGACTGGGTTGGGGAAGATTGGGAACAGCCCCCCCGGTGAGAAAGGGAAGTCTGACCCAATGAGTGTGGGGGGTTCTGGTCGCCCAGTGAGAGAGGGCAACCAGGGGAGGGGTGGGAGGGTAATAGATGGGTGGGGTGGGAGGGATGGGGGAGGGTGTTTCTTCAGGGTTCAGCGGGACAACCACCGGGGGGGGGAGGGGGCCAGGAGAGTTTCCATAGCCATTGGGGTTATGATGGGCTGGGGCCATTATGGTCTCTCTGGGAGGTGGAGACCAACTGCGGGGAGGAGCAGATATTTGGTTCCTGTCCCCTTCATAGGCCCCCAGGCAGGTGATACAGGGATCAAGATTGGAGGCACCTCTGGTCTGGAACTGTTGCTGTTGAATGCGAGGTCGGTTGGTAATAAATCAACAACAATCCGGGAATTGATCCTGGATCGCTCAGCTGACCTCGTATGCATTACAGAGACCTGGCTGGACAATGAGTTGGGGCCGATATTGGCTGACTTTGTTCCAGCCGGGTACTCTGTGCAGCATCAGCCTAGATCATAGGGTCAGGGAGGTGATGTAGCTGTTGTTTTTAAGGATACTTGGTCTGTGAGGCGGTATCCTGTGCAAACCATTGTGGGCATGGAGGGGGTTCACCTTGTGTTCGATTTGGCGGAAGACAGATTGGGGCTGCTGTTGGTATACCGTGCACCTACCTGTACCGCAGCATCCCTACACTCTCTAGAAGAACTGGTATTGGAGGTGATCTTGTGATCCCCAAAGTCTTTGGTCTTGGTGGGTTTCAATATCCACGCCGATGCCAGTTTAAGGCGAGCAGAGTGTGAGTTCATGGACGTCATGACAACTATGGGACTGTCTCAGAGGGTTAAGGGCCTGACACATGAGGGGGGACATACCCTTGACCTGATGTTCTGCACCGGCCTGGAGGCGGGGGATCTGGTGATGGGGGATGTATTGGTTTTATCCCTGTCATGGATGGATCATTACCTCATCCAGACCAGTCTCCTAGAGCATGTCTGCCCCCGGAGAGGTGCAGGGCTGGTTCATTGGGTTCGCCCCCAGAGACATATGGAACCTGAGAGGTTCTGGAATGCTCTAGGCAAAATGACTTCTGATCTTGATGATCGTTCACTCGATGACCTCATTGCCTTCTGGAATAGCTTGTTGGCTGAGGCTATCGACCGAATGGCTCCCAAACGTCTGCTTCCAGAGAGCCAATGGCAGTGGTCACAATAGTTTACAGAGGACCTGTGCCAGATGAAGCAGGATGGACAGTGGATAGAGTGACCGTGGCATTGGACTCATACTGAAGCTGACCGATTGCAACATAAAGCTAGTTTAAGAGCTTATGCTGTTGCGGTGCGGACAGCGAAGAAGTTATTTGCTGCCCTCATTGCGTCTGCAAAATCACGTCCAGTGGAGTTTTTCTGGGTGGTGCAGAGGCTGGTCAGTCTGGCCTCTCTCTGCCTGGAACTGGAATTTTCCAGTGCCTGCTGCGATGTGTTTGCTGATTTTTTTGTGAATAAAATCGGCCAAATTCACCACAACCTCGATGTTGCAGTTATGACAGTGGAGGTATCGGAGGTATGGGAAGCCCTGCCATGTCTGTTGTTCTGATATCAGTTTCAGTGGGTGTCATCTGCTGATGTGTGGTGGATGTCCTTGGGCCTGTTCAGGCCACCTCTTGTGAATTAGATCAGTGCCCGTCCTGGCTGGTGAAGGCCAGCTGGGAGACGTTGGGGCCGTTGCTGGCGGGGGTGGTCAACACCTCCCTTAGGGAGGGCAGGGTGCCAAGCCATCTCAAAGAGGTGGTGGTGCGGCCCCTGCTCAAGAAGCCATCTTTGGATGTTGACTCCCTAGCCAGCTATTGGCCAGTCTCTAACCTTCCCTTTTAAAGGAAGTTTTTTGAGTGGGTGGTGGCCCGGCAGCTACCGGGGCATCTGGACTGGGTTTGTTTTCTTGATTCCTTGCAGTCTGGTTTTCGCCCTGGGTTTGGCATGAAGACTGCACTTGTGACTTTGGTCAATGACCTGTACCACGAACTGGATCAGGGCAGATCCTCAATTTTGATCTTATTGGATCTGTCAGTGGCGTTTGATACCATTGACCATGAGATATTGGTGACGAGGCTGCGGGACCAGGCTGGGGTGAGTGGAATTGTTCTTGAATGGTTCTGTTCATTCCTGGCAGAGAGAACACAGCGCGTGGTTCTCAGGGAATGTACATCGTCTCCCAGGAATCTCACTTGTGGAGTCCCACAGGGTTCTATTCTGTCCCCCTTCCTGTTCAATGTGTATATGCAACTGCTGGGTGAGGTCATGAGAGGGTTAGGTGTACGATGTCATCAGTACGCCGATGATACACAACTTTACCTCTCATTTTCTGAAGACCCAGGCCCGGAAGTCTCAGTGCTTACCCAGTGCTTGGCAGCTGTGAGGGACTGGATGAGAACGAGCCGTCTGAGGCTGAAACCCAAAAAGACAGAGGTGATGTTGGTGGGTAGGGATGAAGGGGTGGTGACTCCCATCATTGGTGGGGACTGCCCCCCTCTTCCCACTCAGATCCGTAGTCTGGGGGTGCTCCTTGATCCGCAGCTCTGCCTGGATTGTCAGGTGGAGACTGTGGCAAGAGGAGCATTATGCCAACTACACCTGGTGCGACGGCTTTGGCCATATGTCTCGGACTCGGATCTGGCCACCATCATCCATGCTTTCATTACCTCCCGACTGGACTACTGGAATGCACTCTACGTGGGGCTACCCTTGGCGATGGTCTGGGGGCTGCAGCAGGTGTAGATTGCGGTGGCTCACCTCCTAATGGGGTCAGGCCACCGTCAGCACATTACATCGGTACTCTGGACTCTTCAATGGCGGCCTATTGTCTTCCAGACACAATTCAAGGTGTTGGTTATGACTTATAAAGGCCTAAACGGTTTGGGTCCTGGTTACCTGTGAGACCGCCTCAAGCCTCGGGTCATTTCACGACCCCTGAGGTTGGCTGGGGGAGTCCAATTTGAAGTCCCCCAGGTACACCGGGTGGCAACAGCAGGGAGGGCATTCTCGGTGGCCATGCCTCGGCTGTGGAACTCTCTCCCATTGGAGGCCCGTCTTTCCCCAGACCTCCCCTTTTTCCGTAGGTGGTGTAAAACCTGGTTGTTCCACCGGGCCTTCGAGGAGGGGGGTGGGTATTTATTAACTGCTATTTTATATTTTATACATTATATGTGCCCATTTTATATATGTGAAATATTGTAATTTTAGATTATTTTATTGTTATGTTTTATATTGTTTGCTGCCCCGGGCTGCCAATGTGCAGGAGGGTGCGTGATAGAATTTTTTTGTAAAATAAAATAAAAATAAAAGGAATATTTCCCCATGTTATCCAAGGCATCGGGGCTTGACACCCCAAGGGATGCAAGGCCATGTCAGAAAAGGACAGTAGAATCCCTCTGTCCTGCCCACTTTCTGATGTAATCCTGCCCCTGCAGAGCAGCATGACATTAAAATGCTCTGAAGAGGCGTGGTCACATTGAAAAGAGGCAGGGGAGTCCTTTTGCCCCACCCATTTTGGCATAGCCTCACCCCTTTACAAGTCAAAGTGTCTGGGAAGGGGACAACCCTAGGATTCAATGACTGACTAACATTTTATTTATTTAAATATTTATATTTATTTATTTATTTAAAACCTTTTACTACCCTGCCCCTCCTGCCACAGGCAGCTCGGGGCGGCTTACAATAATAAAAACACAACAATAATACTAAAAACAACATACAAGGAAGATACTAAAATAGCCCACCTGAACCCACTCCCCCCACCCCATCACCCTTCTTCTCCACCAAATGCCTAGTGGAACAGCCAGGTCTTACAGCTTCTCCAAAAGGAGGGAAGATCCGCGCCCACTGAGCATGCCCTCCCTTGTGTGGCCCCTTGGCAGACTCAGGGGACCTCGAGCAGAGCACCCCCGGATGAACTCATGGGCTGATCCAGAACCGGGGGTGTGGGGTGGGGGTGTGAGGCGGTCCCACAGATAGCTAGAGCCTAGGCCATTTAGGGTTTTATAGGCCAAGACCAACACCTTGAATTGGGCCCAGAAAACTACTGGCAGCCAGTAAAGAGAATAGAGCACTGGTGTAATATGCTCACAATGGCCCAGACTTACCGGGAGACAGGCTGCCACATTCTGCACCAGCTGCAGTTTCTGAGCCGTCACCATGGGTAGCCCCACATAGAGTGCATTACAATAGTCCAATTTAGAGGTGATGAAAGCATGGATGATAGTGGTCAGGTCAGAGTCCGAAACATGCAGCTGAAGCCGTTGCACCAGATGTAATTGGCAAAAAGCACTCCTCGTGACAGTCTCCACCTGGACATACAGGTGGAGCTGCAAATCAAGGAGCACCCCCAGACTCCAAACCTGAGAGTCTAATGGAGGGCAGACCCCATCAGTGATGGGGACTACCATTTCCATCTCCTTTACCACCAACATAACCTCCATCTTGTCGGGATTCAGCTTCAGTCGGTTAGCCCTCATCCAGTCCCTCACAGCCATCAGACACCGAGTAAGCACCGAGACTGCCGGGCCTGGGTCGGTTGAAAAAGAGAGGTACAGCTGGGTGTCATCAGCATATTGATGACACCACATGCCAAACCTCCTGATCACATCGCTGAGTGGCTGCATATACACATTGAACAGGAGAGGGGACAAAACAGAACCCTGTGGGACTCCACACAAGAGGTCTCGGTATGATGAAAAATGATCCCCGAGCACCACTCACTGAGTTCGTCTGGTCAGGAAGGAGCGGAACCATTCCAAAACAGTCCTGCCCACCCCTGCACAATCCTGCAGACACGTCACCAACATCTCATGATCAACGGTATCAAATGCAGCTGACAGATCTAATAAAATCAGCAGGTTCGAACGACCCCGATCCCATTCTCAGCATAGATCATCAACCAAAGCCACAAGTGCAGTTTCAGTGCCATATCTTGGACGAAATCCCGACTGAGAGGGATCAAGAAAACCGGCATGGTCAAGGTGCCCCTGCAGCTGACAAGCCACTACCCGTTCAATAACCATTCCGAAAAAGTGAAGGTTAGAGAGTAGAGACAGGTCAGTAGCTGGTGAGGGAGCCAACGTCAAGCGATGGTTTCTTGAGCAGAGACCACACCACCACTTCCTTCAGACAGCCTGGCACTCTGCCGTCCTAAAGGGAGACATTGACCACCCCATCCAGCAATGGCCCCATTGTCTCCCGGCAGGCCTTAACCAGCCAGGACAGGCACGGATCTAATTTGAAAGAGGTGGCCCACAGCCCCCAGAACATCCACTGCATCAGTGGGTGACACCGACTGAAATTGATCCCATAAAATTAGACACGGCGGAGCTGCCATAACCTCCAGTTCCCCTAGTGTTATAAGTGCGGTGGCGAAGCCCTGGTGAATACAAGCGATTTTATCCACAAAATAATCCACAAACATGACACAACATGCCATAGATGACTCCACTCCAAGGTGGAGGGAGACCGGACTGACCAGCCCCCTCACCACCCGGAAAAGCTCCGCTTGACGGGATTTTGCAGATGCTATGAGGGTAGTAAAAAACTCCTTTTTTGCTGCCCGCATAGCCACGACTCATAAACTAGCATAGATTAGTAAGAATGGACTAACTCAGCCATTCCAAAACTTTTACATGAGTGAGCTCACTTTGAGTCGTATGTAAAATCATGTGGCCGCAGACAGCACCAAAGACATGCATAGAATATCAAATATCAGTTGCGATTATGGATCTATTTGAAGATAGCATGACCTCACTTGGGGCCCCTTCAGAGATGACCACACATATTGTTCCTTACCCAGGGATAATTTACCCTTCAGTATTCCCTGGGTTAGATGATTTGGGATTAAAGGCCTTTGCTGATGCACCGAAGGAGACAGGACACCATCATTGGGATTTTAACAGCCGCACTCTTTATTTAAACCAATTACAATCATATTTCAGGTGGGGGTAATCACCTAATGTGATATGGGTCCAGTACTTGAACCTTAACCATAACCATAGAAACCCCATGGGTGGTTCCGATGTACCCTCGATTACCACCCACAATTGTCCATAACATCTCCCCCTCTCAGTGACCCTGGCCACAGGTGAGGGGGACCATAACTCTTGAACATGAATAAGGATGAGGGCGCCTGCTGACGGGGGACCATACTTGTCCCTACCGCCCTCGCTCGACACCCCTCCCAGGGAGGCTGCCCCGTCGCTTGTCATACCCTGCATTCCGGCAAGTTGGCCTCCCCATCTCTTAAGGAGATTACTCTTACTTATGACCTATCTATCCTATTCTAACCTATAGTACTGGATCCCTGAAGAGTGCGACAATGATTGAAAACAACACAACAAGACCCCGAGTTCTAGGGGACAACCAAATAGCCAAATTCCCAACACTTTGAGGAAGGCGAAAAACAATAACCCACTTATTAGGCCAGATTAGGATTCCTATAAAAATTCCTTCCTGACTCCGATGGCGGCTGATAAAATTCCACAGTGCAAGGGAAAAGGGTTGGGTGGATGCCGTTTCTTCAGCTCAGGCTGCATGTGGGACCGGAGCTGCATCTTTTCTTCTTTGACTGCAGGTCACGCCCCTTGGGCGTGACCCACATGGCTGGCTAGCCCAATCCTAACCGGCGGGGTTGCCTAGCAACCCCATCCGGGTCCTTGCAATCTGCATGGCCACTTCCTTTTTCTTGCTCCGGAGGCCTTTTGCAGTCCCGAGGCAGGAAAAAACTCCCAGCTGCCCTGCCCCCATCACTCTGGCACGGCAAGGGACCTTCCACCATCCACCACCCCCCGCGAGGGGAAGGGGAAGGCGGAGGCAATTGCCAATGCACTGAAGGAGACAGGACACCATCATTGGGATTTTAACGGCCACACTCTTTATTTAAACCAATTGCAATCAGAATTCAGGTGGGGGTAATCACCTAATGTGATATGGGTCCAGTACTTGAACCTTAACCATAACCATGGAAACCCCATGGGTGGTGCCGATGTACCCTCGATTACCACCCACAACTGTCCATAATGTCTCCCCCTCTCAGTGACCCTGGCCACAGGTGAGGGGGACCATAACTCTCGAACATGAGTAAGGATGAGGGCGCCTGCCGATGGTGGACCATACTTGTCCCTACCGCCCTTGCATGATGCCCCTCCCAGGGAGGCTGCCTTGCTGCTTGCCATACCCTGCATTCCAGCGAGTTGGCCTCCCCATCTCTTTAGGAGATTACTCTTACTTATGACCTATCTATCCTATTCTAACCTATAGTACTGGACCCCTGCCACAAAGGGGTCGCCGGGGCTACCCGGACAAGCCCGACCCCCACCAAACCAGATGACCTTTCTAATACCTGAACCAGCATACTCTTCAAAGCTCCGAGGTACCGCTCGTAACCCTCGGGCAACAGGTGAAACCCGTCCCGTCTGAAAAGCACAGAGCATTTATGCGTCAGCGCCTGGGTATTGATGCATTCACTGCCCAAACCTGTGAGCCACCTTCCCACATCCCTGTTGACCGTCTTCCTGGTCCTTTCGATTTTTCTGGGGTGCACCCCTACTCCCCACGTCATCCGCTCAACCAAATCAGTCCAAATGATTAGGGCGGATGGGAACCGTTTTTTAATCTCCCATAGGTCTCTCTTTATGTCCTTGATCAGTTGCACACCTTTTAGGTGGGGGATGTCATTCTCACCCAGATGTATCACAATGATGTCGGGCAGAGGGCCCTGAAATGGGATCTGCAGGGTCGGGACAAGGTGGTGCCATCTCATCCCCACCCCCCCCTGCCCCTCCAGTGGATCTCAGCTTGTGCGGATAAACCCAGATGTGATCCCCAGTTGGTCTGGCTGGCAGCCTTGCCCGCCCATCTCACCAGGCTGTGGCCAATGATCCATACACACTTCCGAGACCGAGGGGGTGCACCTAAAAGATAAAAGGAAAGTTAGGGCTGGTAGTGTAGGGATGCAGTCCACACATAAGTATGGTAGGCACCTGACCTCCAGCGGCCCACCATCTGGATACCCTGCTCAGATATGACGGCCTCCGCCGCAAATGTACCCGCCCCGATCCGGAACAAATGCATACCAAAGGCAGCGGGTGGCAAACCGATGCGGGACAAC
The DNA here is from genome assembly GCA_003113815.1 of Sphenodon punctatus. Lineage (NCBI taxonomy): Eukaryota > Metazoa > Chordata > Lepidosauria > Sphenodontia > Sphenodontidae > Sphenodon > Sphenodon punctatus. The sequence goes on along the minus strand of QEPC01015714.1, from coordinate 343,980 downwards.
ACAGCCCGGAGCACTGCCGTGAATTGGTACCTTGTCAATTGGTGCGCACCAGCATGTCTAAACAGGGGACCCAGAGTGGTCCGTCACGCTGCGACGAACGATTCGATGGCCCTAACTGGACACAAATTGCCAACACCTGCCCTATTCAACCTTACGACCTGACCTCTCCCCCTCTGGTCAGTTTTGGAGTGACGTATGTGCAAGGCCATCGTCGTTGGGCCAATTTGTACGTCACTGAGACACAGCGCTCTCCCTGAAGTGTCTTGTTGATTCAGCTACTAGTTTGCTCACGCGAAAATGCTCAGAAAAATGCTAACTTGAACAATGAATTAAATAGTAAAACCTCCTACCCGTCAAAACAAATCTGGGGAAGTACTTGACACATATTTAACAACAAGGTTGGGGTGATGGGTGCCTGCTGGTCCGGAGTTCTGATCTGCTCCCTGGACCAGCCCTCTATCAGGCACCTGGCAAAGAACTCACGATCGGGGGCGAGTGTCCAGTGAGGTTACTCACAAAACCCAGCACCGACAGCTTCCCCACGATGGTGCCCAGGGCCACCCCCCTGTGCCGCAAATGCAACGCAAACTGGAGCATCTGTTCCTCTTGGATAGGGAACCTTGGGGCCCACCCCCATGCCAACCGGTATAGCTGAAATTCCCGGAAGGCTCTGTCTTAGGTCACTCTTGTGCGCGGCACTAGGGATCCCAGAACGGTGGTGCACAGCTCTACCACCCAAGGCTCCAGACTGTTGGCGGCAACGGCTCTAGGGTTGACCTGGCCTGTGGTGCCAGCAAGCAAAAACACTCGATCTGGAAATGAGAGAGGGCATTGACTAGCCCCGGAACATGCTGGCTTAGAAAAGGATATTAAATTTCAGACAAGTGAGTATGAAAGCCCTCACGAGCTTCATGACCCTCGGTGAGTGGGAGGACTGGGTATTAATAATGTGAACCACGGCCTGGTTGTCACACCAAAATAACACCGATTGATTTGTCAGGTCGTGCGGCCACAGATGGACTGCTAACACAATGGGAAAAAACTCCAAGAAGGTAAGGTCCCTGGTGATCCCCTGCTCTACCCATTCCAGTGGCCATGGGGCCATTTATTCCTGAAAATTCCTCCAAACCCCGCCCCGCCAGCAGCATCCAAATGTACTTGAAGCTCGGCCTCCAGCAACAGGCGATCTGTCCAGAAGCTGGTGCCATTAAATTTGGACAGGAAGGTAGCCCAGATTTGTAAATCCTCCTTTATTTCCTTGGTAACCCTAACATGATGGTGCTGGTGGTGGTGGGGTTACCCGCCAACATCATGTAGAGGTGGGACAGGAAGGCTCGCCCTGGCGCCATGACCCAACACGCAAAGTTAAGGCTCCCCAATACTGATTGAAGGCGGCGAACCGACACTTTCACCATCCCCAAGCACTCTTCCAACTTGTCCCGCAGTGAGGTCAACTTGTCCTGCGGGAGGTGGGAGATGGCTGTGACCGTGTCCAGCTCGATCCCAAGGTAAATCAGTCTAGTGGCCGGTACTTCCGTTTTTTCATGCGCTAGGGGAATGCCCACCTCCCCGGATACCTTGTGGAAAGTCCGCATAAACTCTGCGCACTCCTCTGTGTCAGCCCACCCGATGAAAAGGAAGTCGTCTAAGTATTTCTTCAGCCCCTCCCCCAGACCGCTGCCTCACTATCCACTTGACCAAGGAACTGAACCTCTTGAAAGCCAAGCACAAGATACAGCAGCCTATCGGCATGGCCTTGTCATAATAGTACCCGCCGTTGAAATGGAATCTGAGGAGAGGAAAGCTATTGGGACTAACCGGAAGCAGGCGAAAGGCAGACTTGATGTCACATTTGCCCAAAATTGCACCGGGGCCAAACGACCTGACTAGGGACACCGCGGAATCGAATGAAGCATACTGGACGGAGGTGAGACCCTTGGGGATGGCATCATTAACCGAGCCACCACGAGGATTGGGCAAATGGTGGATCAACCGGAACTCTCTGGGGGCTTTCTTTGGCACCACAATGGGAGAATAACCATGCCACTGAAGAGGGGTGGGGGGAGGGCCGGCCACCCTGCCCTCTGCTCTCTCCTTCTCAATTTTTGCCTGCACCACATGTTCCAAACCTACCACCGACTTTAGGTTGGGGGCTACCCTTTGCTGCTGAACCTCGTGGGCTGGTATCCTAAAACCACACTGAAAACCCATGACCACGTATTCCACCTCCTCCCTGTCAGGGTGTGCCCTAAGGGCCAACTCAAGTTTGGCCGCCTTAACTCCTGTTGGGGCTCTTCACAGTGACACTTGAGCCACCAGCCCAGAGACCGCCCTTTCCAGGGGGGTACTGTTTGCCTTTTGTGCCAAGCTGCCCACATGGACAAGCGGAGTTCACGTAATGACCCACACAGGTCAAGCACGTGTGGCTAAATCTACATGTTGAGAGTAAACATTTGCCTGAGCAGCTGAACTCCCAACACTGCCCAGGGGACGACCCAGGGGCCCTCCTTCCTTCATCACGAAAGGACTCAGAGGCCGATGAGGTACCGCTCTTTGCTAGGAGATGACTACTATTGGACCTAGGCACATTCCCCGATCCACTCATACAGTTGAGCCACAGATCGTTAGCATGCAGGTCCCACCTGAGCCCTGGAGTAAATGCTGCGTGGTGACAAATAGATTCGTCATAGCGCAACCATGCCCTGACCAGGCCTGCCTCGTATGCCTGCCACACTATGTCGGCATATTTAAGCAAGTCAGCAGCCCGGCCAGGGTAGGCCTGAATCATCACACCCTGATAAATAGAAAAAGCCGCGGTCCAATTCGACCAATTCCTTTCAGCTTTTGGTCGCTTGAAGCGCTCCTTTTCTTTCTTTTCATCCTGCTCTGCTGGATCCACAATGGGATCACTGAACAACAGGGTGAAAATATCAACGTACTCCCCCTTCCAGATCTTTTCTCTGGTGACCGGGAATAAATGGTACCCAATGGGGCTGAAACCATTGAATATCCCCCACCTACTGGAGGAAGCTGGCACAAACTAATCCCCCTCCCGGGATGCTTGGGTTGTCGGGGCCCCCTCGCTTTGCGGTGGTAGGTATGTGCCTGGGGGGACTCACACCTGGAGCAGCTGCGCCCTGGGGGGGGGCTACGCTTGGTCCCAACACCAGGCATACCCCTGTTGAGACTGCCCTGGGGCTAACCCCGGGCACAGGGGAAGGGGTGGTGGGAACCGGGACCCAAGACCCATTCCACCATACCAGCTAGGTCTTTGCTGCTGCTCCCGCCTCATGAGTGGTGGCACTGGCTACTGTTCTGGTGTCCCCAGTGGCTGACACCGCGGCTGCCCCAGTCACCTGGGGGGCCGCCCAATCGGTGATAATGTTCCCCCCCCCATGGGAGTGCCCCAATCTTACCTGCTGCATGCCCCATCAATATTGCTACTCCTTGGTGCGACCCTTGCTGCCTGGCATGTTGCTGAGCCAGAGCCTGTATAGCCGCCTCAATCCTCGCTACCCTCTGGCGCAGGTCATCGTTGTCCTCCCCTCCCGAATCCGCTGCTGCTGGCGTGTTGCCTGTAGAAAGAAAAAGGGGCAGGGGCTCCTTGGCCCAAACCCTCCCAAGGGCCAGCTCCGCCATCTGCTTCCACATGGTCAGAGCATGGGCTATTGGCAAGGGCCCCACGTGTGCAGGGGGGGCAGAAATTCCCCACTGGTGGGGAGGCTGCACCCAACTGCGGGACCCCACCCACACCTCCCCCCTGCCCAGCCATCCCGGCGGCAGTCAAGAGACAGGGCTGGGAGGGGGCAACCCCTGAGGAATCCACAACTCCTACAGAGCTGCTCAACATGGGGGGGGGGTTGGACCCGCACGCCCGCGCTCCTTGAACCGCGCCCTCGGGTTCCCGATAATGGGCCAGGGTCTTGCTCACCCACCTGCCCGGGGAGGCCATGGAGTGCCCAGGCTCAGCCCCACAGGCATCGCCCTTGGGGTTTTGGACAAGGGCAACTGAGCTGTCTCCCAAGGCCTGGCTGGGGGCTAGGTCGAGGGGGGCGGTGGATGGGACATGCTCCCCACCACCAGCACTGCCTTGCAGCCCCCCTATGGGGGAAGGAATATTTGCTGCAGCCAGGCTGGGAGGTGGGTCGGGGCCCTGTAAGAGCTCCCTCAGCAGGGCCTCACACCCCTTCAATCTCTCCCGCAGGGGTATCTTGTCCTGAGTCTCCAAGTGTCCCGCCACGGGGGGGGCACCATTCCCCACACCGCTGGGCCTGCCTGCGGCTCACCCTCCCCTTCTGGCATCTCTGCCCCTGGGGGGGCACCTGATCCTCAGCCCGATGCCATTGTGGCAGCTGTCTTTTTCCTCATCCATCCCATCCGCTTTGCCTGTACGCTGTTCCTAGATGGAATGGACCCAGCGCGCTGCAGCTCCAGCTGCTGTTTCTTCAGCTTGTGCCGCAAGTGGGGTCAGAGCTGCGTCTCTTCTTCTTTGACTGCGGGTCACGCTCCTTGGGCACAACCCATGTGGCTGGCTAGCCCAATCCTAACCAGCGGGGTTTCCTAGCAACCCCAGCCGGATCCTTGCAATCTGCATGGCCGCTTCCTTTTTCCCACTCTGGAGGCCTTTTGCAGCCCCGAGGTGGGGAAAAACTCCCATCTGCCCTGCCCCCATCACTCAGGCACGGCAAGGGACCTTCCGTCGTCCACCACCACCCCCCGCAAGGGGAAGGCAGAGGCAATTGTGTGACTACTCATACTCAGGAGTTAAGTTGCCTATTGTCAGGAGACTGACTCCTTGGTGGGTGAGTTCCTGCAGGATCAGAGCCCATGAAGCTCCCTCAATGCCAGGTATAGAGGCACAAAGTTCCAGTTGCTTTTCTCACATGCTTTATTTCTCAGTGCCTCCACCAATATATACATATAATACAGTCCCTCTAGGGCACCTGAAGGCAGCAGGCCCCTACACACACAATAAATAGCCCCATTCCAAGGCTTTTCCCATGGCCCCATGAAATAGAATAGATGGCCCCTGTACACCAGGTATGACTCTTCCCTTTCTTGGGATACCTGTGGCTCCAGCAACTAGGTGCTTTTGCAGCTAGCTTCAATGTTCCTCACTTGCTGCGCCTGTTACTGGGCTTCCCACTTATATAGCCCTGATTGGATATAGCTGCACTCACACTTTGGCCTAGCCACAGCTGCAAGTGCCTGTGTGCTGGCCATTCAGGGAGCCAATTTTGCCATGACTCAGCCCAACCGATGTCAGGCATAGGCTAGGCACCTCCTCCCACCCCACTCTGCTTGACAGATGACTGCTCAGCTCCTTTAAGAACCCTGCCAAAGGCAGGAAAGATCACAGAGACAAGTCACAGTTGGTTGCTGTGGTAGTGGGTGGCATTATTTAAGCCCAGGATAGCTGAAAGTTCTCCTCTGGTGATTGAGCTTTTGCTCTGTGTGTAGACTGGTCCCCTGCTCTGATCTTCTGAGTCTTCTTATTCTGTGAATCTCTTGTTGTCAGCTAAAGTACTTTATTCTTCTGTGTGTCTACTGAATCTCTCATCTACTGCCTTACCTTTCCAGTTAGGTTTGCTACCGCTTTCCATGTGCATTCCATCCCTCCTGTCTCCATGAGTCTGTGACACTCCCCTGCCCTTCCCCCACTTTGCCTTTTGTGTTATAGTGTAACCCACTTTGATGATCCTCTTCCCTGCCCTACCCCTTCCCATCCTTTCTTGGCGCTTCTTGTGTCCCCCTTTCCCACTGGTGGTTCCCTTCCCACAGACTTTGCATGTAATATTTGTCTTAAGTGATTTAGGTCTGAAAGAAAAGCTCTGGAGACTTTTGGTAAAACAAAGATCATTTAATTACATAAAGAACTGTGCAATAACATGGCTGCTAGTCGGATTCATCCTGGACTTCTTCCTATCTTAAAACCTTCCTCCCATGCAACACTATATAGTAACTTTGGTTCCTACTCTGAAGTTCCCACTCATTACATCTCTCGTTTTTAAAAAAAATTAATTAATTAATTTTAGTTTTCATATGACTGTATTAACCAACTCAACTCTGAAGCATTAAAGATTCTCTGTCCATTAGTCTCTGTATTGAGCTGGTTTTCATATTACTCTGCAGCTTGAGGTCATAACAGGTGTGTCAGTGTCTGTAATCCTCTCTTTGTCGATGCACCCGGAATGAGACAAAGATCAAGCATTAAGTTTTTTAATGGCCACACTCTTCAATCAAATTAAATCAAGGTTGGGTGGGGAATTGCCTTAGGCAATTTGGGTCCAGTACAACAGCAAAGCAAGAACAGATCAACTGCAATAACTGCCAGGGAATGGCCTGGATGTACCTTCCAGTCCCATTCCCAATTCTACCAACTACAGCATCTCCCCTTCATTCTCATGCATATTGCCATAGTTGAAGAGGACAATGTCCTTTCAAACTGGAGTAAGCAGTCGGGTGCCTGAAAGCTGGGTACCATGCTTGTCCCTGCCTCGCGAAGCACTCCTCCCAGAGCTTGCCATGCTCTGCTTCTGTGTCAGGTGTTGACTCCCAATCTCATAAGGAGATGACTCATAATCTACTTATTTCTCTATTTAAACAGCAACAGTACTGGATCCCTGCAAAGAATGTGACAAAAAGTTGATTCGAAATCCAGTGACACCGCTACCCTTTGGACTCCTAAATTGGCAATTAATTCAAATTTGCACTCACACTGTGAGGAAGGAGAAAAACAGGAATCTTAACTCCCAATCCTAACACCCAATTCCTTCCTGGCCCCAATTGACGACCGGTAAGAACCAACAGTGCTACAGGGAGTGAGGGTGGGTACTGCTGCTTCAGCTCCTGCCCTAGATCTGAGCAGGGGCTATTGGTGAGGGTTATGCCACTCCCACTGGGAGGGACTTCTTCGCCTCCATGACCATCTTTTTCACACAAGCAGCGCCCGTTGTTGGGGCAACCCTGTGTGGTCCTGGGCAAACACTCCAGCATCCTAACTCTCATTTAGAGCCTGTTTCAGCTGCAGGGCTGCAACAGGTCAGTGTTAGCCATCACCAACTTGCTTCACTCCTTTTCAGGGATGTGACTAGTGGCCCTCATTGCCGCTATGAAAAGCAGACAAAGGGCTATTATTTCCATTGTCAGGTTTAGATGTATCAGGTTCAGTAGAATGATCAGGGCCATCCTGCTGGTTTAGAGTCTGATGTACGCACAGGTTCAATTTGTTCTGCGATTTCATCACTAATCAATTCAGGCCTTGTGGTTCGCCTCAAATCCATTCTGTTCCTCCTATATACATCTCCTTCCTCTGTCTGGACTAAGTAAGATCTTGGAGTTGTGTGATGATCAGCCATTTGTGCTGATTTCCAAGCTCCATTGATGAATGTAGACAGAAGCTCCTATGTCCAGTGGAGGTAAGGGTTTGGCACCTTTGTTGTTGAAGGCTATTTTGAAAGTCACTTTGCATCACCTGGAGCGTAACAACTGAGCTTCAAGTGTCAATCTGTTTCTTAAGCATCTTCCCATTAAAAGTTTATCTGGAGAACATATATCCACCCTTGGTGTATTTCTATAATTCAATAAGCCCAGATATAGATCTGTGTCCTCCAAGCTAGATTTCTTAAGAAGTCTCTTTACAGTTTGTACTTCTCTTTCAACCATTCTGTTGGATTGTGAGTACGATGGACTCAATGTTGTGTGACTGAAGTCCCACTGTTTTGAAAAATGTTTAAAGTCTCTGGAGCAAAATTGTGGTTGTTGTCACTTACAAGTTCCTCTGGTATTATTCTGTGCCATGCAGCGAGGGACTTTCAATGACTGATGACTGATATACTTGTATCTTGTAGCCAGCAGACTTCTATATTCTATTAATAATAGTCAATCAAGATAAGTTAGACTACATGTTTGACTCAAATAGGTCTATGCCCAGTTTCTGTCACGGTCTATTAGGGATCCCTTGTGGCAGCAAGGGTTCCTTTTGATTTTTATTATTATATGTCTGACAGATGTTGCATGTCTGTATTAGGTCCTCAATCTGGCTACACATGCCTGGCCAATAGACAGCGTCACCTGCTCATCGCTTACATAATTCTACTCCCAAGTGCCCATTTCTATTATTGCAGCAACCTTAGAGTCGTCAGGCTTTAGACCTTCTTTTGTTAAGTGACCCAAATATTTTACTTCCTTCAGAGTCAGTTTGCATTTCCTTTGGTTTAATTGCTAATTCCTTTCTCAACAGTGCTCTAGAATTCTTTTGAGCCTCTCATTATGCTCTTGTCTATTCTTGCCCCACACCAATATATCATCTATGTAATATGTGACACCTTACTGACCTTCAAATTAGGACTGCACCAAATAGGCCCTCCGGGTACTTGAACTGAGTTCTGAACACCCGGTCCAGGTACTCGGCAGAACTTCAGAAGTTTATCTGAGTACCCGGAATTCAGAAGTTGGAACTTCTGACCTTGTGGCGGAAGACAAACCCACCACAAAAGTGCTACAGGCAGAAATCCTACCAAAAAAAAGCCAGCAGTAGCATAACTACAACATGGCCCACCATCAGCAGTGCACCCACTTTAAAATCATTATGCATTAACCAAACAGTGCCCAGAAAAGCAGGCTAGCAAGAGTGGGACAATCGCTCAAGAAGACAAACCCACCACAAAAGTGCAACTGTGGGCAGAAATCACACAAAAAAACTAGTTGTACGAAGTCTACCCACAGCATGCCCCACCATCAGCAGTGCACCCACTTATGCATTGCCAGCCAAGCAGTGCCTAGACAAGCAGACTAGCAAGAGTGGGGCAATCACTCAAGAAAACCCCCCCACAAAAGTGCAACTTGGGCAGAAATCCCCAAAAGGCCAGCAGTAGTGTACCCACAGCATGCCCCATCATCATCAGTGCACCCACTTTAAAATCATTATGCCAACCAAGCCCTCTAGGGTGCTGCCAACATGCCAACAAAGCAGTGCAAGCAGCAGCAGGCAGCACCCAAATTTATGCCAACTGAGGCCTCTAGGGTGTTGCCAACTTGCCAACAGGCATGCAAACAGCAGCAGCAGGCAGCACCCAAACTTTAAGTATATTTGGCACTGGTGACAACCCCAGCATTGCCCCTAGTATACGGACAGCCCAGGCCAGGGGGAGTGGAGCTAGGCAGAGATCCCTCTGGCCATCATGACACTGACTTCAGTGCAGGCAGCAGGCATCCGCCTATTTTTAAAAAAGGCATGGCATTGGTGTGGCACTGGTAACTTGGATAGCACAGGCCAGGAGAAATGGAGCAAGACAGATGCCTCTGGCCTCCGTGGTGCCTGCCAAGCAGTAAGCAGCAGCAATGTGGCACCCAGTTATTTTTTAAAAAAATTAAAAAACAATCATGGCATGGCACTGGAAACAAAAACAACTAACCCCTGTCCCCCAGCATTGCCCCTATGGACAGGACAGGATAGGCACCCCTCCCCCCAAGCCAGTTACTTACAGATCAGCAGTGTAGCATGCACAGCCAAATCTACCAAAGAGAATGGAAAATGGCTGTGTAGCCACTTTTATTTTGCTCTGGCAGCCAATCAAAATGTGCCATCTGGCTTATCCATCACCCACCTCCTACCTCATATGGCACCAAGCTTCATTTCCTAGAGGCTAGAGGGTCATCAACCATTTTGCATTGTTCCACGTGTGCAATGGCACCAGCACTCGATGAGGGCTTCCGAAGTTTTCCAGAGACTGACTATGGTACTCGAAACTTCGAACTTCAGAAATTCGGAACCAAGGACCAGAATCCTCAGTGGATTCTGAAGTTTTCTGAATACCGAGTTTCAGCTCTACTCCAAATGTCTGTTTGATCACCCTCTGATACACTTCAGAGGCAGAGCAAATTCCAAAAGGAAGTCTAGTGAATCTATATCTGTTGAAAGGTGTGTTAAAGGTACAAAGTCTAGAACTTTTGTCATCCAGCTGGATTTGCCAAAATCTGCTATTGGCATTGAGAACTCTAAACAATTCAGCTCCTGCTAGCGTACTGGTGATGTAATCTACTGTAGGCAATTAAAAGTGTTTCCTTCTTATGGCTTTGTCCTTATCTCTTGGGTCCAAACATATTCGTATTTTGTCTCTGCCAGGTTTGTCTAAATTCAAATTGGGTTTCATTTTGTGGGTTCTTCCACTTTTGTTACTTTTAATCATTCCATGCTGTGCAGTTCTTTCTGAACTTTGTCTCTTAGGCCACTTTTACACAAGGCACAAAAGAAGCACCTCTAAAGCTGAGCCTTCAGTGAAAAGTTGCTCAGGGGCGGGGGTGGTGGTGTTTACACGTTCCCCACGCTACCGGAAGTGACGTGCTGCCTGTGCTCAACAGGGGCAGTGGCTGGAGATGCGGGGCTTTGAAGAGGCGTGTTCTGAAAGCCTGCAAAGTGAGGTTTTAAGAACATGCCTCTTCAAAGCTTCACATCTCCAGCCACCGCTGCTGCCAAGAACAGGCAGCACGTCACTTCTGGTAGTGCGGAGGACATGTAAACAGCCTCACGTGACTTTTTCCTGAAGACGCAGCTTCAGAGTCGCTTCTTTTCACCTCATGTAAAAGTGGCATTAGTGACACAGGCACTTTGTGTGGTTCATGAATTACAGGTGGTACCCATGAATCCATTCTTATGGTGTGCTTCCCTGGTAAGCACCTTAAGCCTTCAAATACATCTTTGTATTCTGTAAATGCATCCCAGTTACTTCTTGGCTCTTCTTTTACTATATTGACTCTGCACTGAACTTAATGTTTTCATTGCAGCCCGGTATAGCTTGTAAGTCAAATTCTACCACTTGAAATTCCAGCATAACTTTCTCATCTTTGTATTTGCACTTCAGTTTGCATTTATCACTAACCTGGAGTCTTTCTCTCAAGTATGTTACTAGTCTGAAGTTGAGAAGTTGTTCAGCCTTTAAAGTGAGCCGCCCTGGGATGCTGTAGGCATGAGGGGGTGGCCAATAAATATAAATAAATAAATAAATAAATAAAGTGTTGTACATCTTTAAAGAAATCTCATTAGCCTGTGCCCCTGTATCAATTTTGAAACGCACTGTTTTGTGATCATTGGTGAGCGGATCTGGTGATCATTGGTGAGAAGAAGCTGCCATTCTTCTTTCTGAGGTATAGTATTCAGAATGCCAATAAAGAAATCTTGGGGTTTTTCCTCTGCTTCTGCCAGGGCAAAGATTTCCCCCACCCCCCAAGTTTTGCCTTGCCCTGATTTACACATTTTAGCAAAATGGTTGTACTTGCCACAGTTTCTACATTTTTGCTCATAAGCAGGAAATTTCTTGCAGCATGGCTAGAGCCACAACCTTTTTTGCTTCTACGTGGTCTTTCTGTGCTTCTCTTTGACTCTGGCTTTTGTGACTTGTAGGGCTCCCTCTGTCTCTTGGCTGCATGGCTGGTTGCTTTTTGCCCATGGGTTTGCACTGCAGTATATACATGTGCCTTTCAGGTTCACCCAGCCCTTTCAGCTGCCTTGCAGTTATCTCCTCTGCCCTACATACGTCCACTGCACATTCAAGGGTTAATTCAGTTTCTCTCACTAGTCTAGCTCGTAGTGTGTCAGATATAATTCCACACACAATTCTGTCTTTAATAATTGAGTCACATGGCTTCCCAAATTCACAGGTTTGTGCTGCTAATTTTAAATCAGTCACATATTGGTCTATAGTTTTCCCTTCAGTTTGGCTTCTTTTAAAAAATGTATGTGTCTCCTATGTGACATGCCTTCTTGGTGCACAGTATGCCTCAAACTTATTTATTCAAACTCTTATTTTTGTTTTGTCTTCTGCATTATCAAACTGATTAAATACCTCTCTGTTTTCTTTGACAGCCACATGCAGAAACAGTGCTGTTCGGAGCCTTTCCTCTTTCTTGTCTGCTCCACTTGCTATGCAGTACAGTTCAAGTCCCTGTCTCTACTTTCTCCAGTTTTCTGCTCCATTTCCCTCAAACATCAACTTTCCTGAGGGCTGAAGTTGGTCCATTTTAGTTTCACTTTCAACCTGGTATGATCTCTGCATTATTTCTTTTACTTGCAAGCTACTGCCAGTTTGTAACTTTCTGTTCCAATCCCTCTTCTGGCACCATGTAATATTTGTCTTTAGTGATTTAGGTCGGAAGGAAAAGCAATGGAGACTTAAAGGGCACTTTTAGACAAGACACAATGCTTGCAGATTTAAAAAATCTGCTTTTAGAAAACTCCCACCTTCACCATTGGAAACAGCGACTCATGCATTATTTTGAAACTGGATTTGTAAAACCCCGATATTGAGGTTTTACAAATCTGGATTCAAAATAATTTGCGAGCTGCTGTTTCCAATGGTGAAGATGCGTCTAAATGCCACTCACACGAGTTTCTAAAAGTAAATTATTTAAACCTGTGATCATTGGGTAATTTCAGACGTTATGAGATCACAGTCAACCACAGTGAACCACAGACAATCCCACAGCTCGGCCAAAGAGCCCTGAACGTCTGATCGGCGGCATCCAGATGTTCACCACAGTCAATCACCCGCAGGGGACAAAGCCAACCACGGTTCTGGAGGTCAGGATGGGACCATACCCAGAATCGTGGTCAAAGTGATTCCCACCAGGAAATCACCAAACTTAACGACTGAACGGCAACCACCAGGCGGGATCAAACAAAATGATCCCCTGCCATGGCGAAAGCCTGCAGCGTCACTGCCAGGCAACGAGCAACACACAGACTGGGGAAGATTTAAAGGGCACACAGCATCAGGGGAATGTGGTGGGATGGAGCAAGGCAGAAGGGCGAGGAGAGCGGAGGGCGAGTGAGGAAGGGAGGAGGAAGTGGTGGAGGAGCAGCGGCAGCCAGGGCAGGCCACCCCAGAGGGAACAACTGGCCAGGGGACAGAGGCACCCCGGAAATGGGTAAGGAGAACGAGGGGGCCCCTGCACAGTGGCAGAGGGACACGAAGGGGTGTGCCTGGCAGGAGGGGGGTAGGGAGGCGGGCCGTGGGTCAGAAAGGCAGAGGCACCTAACCTCCCCTTTACAACCCACAGACCCGCAAATGGTCCCAGGAGCCAAAGCCCCCGGTGGAGACCGGTGGAGAGGAAGTGGAGGAGAAGGAGGAGGAGGAGCAGGAGGAGGAGGAGGAGGGAACACACGGGAGATGCTGGTACCAGTGAGGGGGGCAATGGGGCACAGGGAGACCCAGGACTTTATCCGGATCTGGGGGTCCCTGGAGCACCAGGTGGAACTCGCCATGAACAAGAGGAACAAGCATGTGTTCACGGAGATCGTGCGGGACATGGAGGTGGTGGGGCATCAGAGAACCATGGCCCAATGCCGCTCCAAGGCCAAAGAGCTCAAGAGGGGGTATATGGCCTCAAATACAACAACTGGCAGTCCAGACATGGAGCACGGACCACCCCGTACTATGAGGCCCTGGACTGCATCCTTCATCTGAAGGCCTCAATAGTCACCCCATGGCTCGTGGGGAGCACTGTGGTCCAGGACAGGGAACGAGCGGATGTTCCACCACCGCTGGAAGCCTCGCCCGCAGGCACTGACTCTGAGGACCCAGCCCCCCCCAGAAGAATGCCCCGGGACCTTGGGGAGCAGCAGTCCCCCCTCCTGAACCAGCAATGGGAGCCCATGCCCGCAGTCCAACTTGGGCAGATCCGAGGCCGGAACACTGGTGACCCTGAGCCAGTGGACACAGGGGGAGTACAGCCACATGGAGGAACCAGCCTTGGAGGGTTCCTAGATGGACATAGAGGGTAGGCAAGCAGTTGGGATGGCAAGCGGACCATATGGGGGGTGCCCATAGGTGGTGGGCCCCCACAGGGCACGGGCCCATCCCTGCAGCTCCCAGGAACCAGGGAATGTGGGAAAGGGGTCAGGGTGCACGGGGGCCCACCTGGAAACAGAACAGGGTGGACAGGTGCTGCTCACTAGGGGGCACCGGCACCCGGTGCCTGTGAGTGGGGTGGATGGTGAGATGGGGGCTGGCCCCATGCAAGGGTAACACAACCTCCCACACCCATTCCCCAACAGATGCACACATGCCCTGGTACATGGGACCGCCAGGTGATGGGGACAGCAGGGAGCAGCTGCAGCAGCAGCCAGAGGACCAAGGTGAGGTACAATGGCAGGGGGTGCCCAATGGGGGTGGTCTGAGGGCAGGGATGGGTGGGAGAGGTGTGGGCCCCCCAACCGCGATACGGCATGCCCAGTGGCTCGGGGTGGGGGAGAGTGGGATGGGAGGGGCACAGGGGGGCACCAAGGGGGAGGGCCACGCCCACCATGAGCCAGGGGGGGTCAACAACCACCCCCAACACCTCTCTGGGACAGGTGGCATGAGACCGAGCCCAACTAATAGTCTCCAATTGGCTCCCCAACAGGGCAACCAGCAGTGCCTCCACCAGCCAAACCCTTGCCCCCGGCACAGCAGATGCAGGATCACAGGGCACAGGTGTGGTGCTGGAGGGAGGATCTGGCCAAGGAGATTGTCTGGACCAGCATGGTCTCACCTGGCCTCCGAAGGCAGCAGCCACCCAGGTGGCCCCCTCTGGCACTGCCGGCACCACCTCCCCCCTCCATCCCAACAACACAGGCCAGTCTGTACCCAGAGGCCTCCCAGGACACGGTCGGGTAGACCAACAGCGGGGGTGAGGAGAGCTCCCAGAGCTCCATGGAGCCTGCAAGGTGGCCAAGGGGATGGTGCAGGAAGCAGCAGGGTTGGGGGGGATGGGGGCAGGGGTGGTATGGTGGTCCAGGGAGATGCAGGGGGGGGACAGATGGCACAGAATGATCAATAAACACATGGGTGTACACAACCAACCACTTTATTGAGTGCTTAATGGTTCCAGGAGGGGGCAGAGGTCACCTCGGGTGAGGCACGGTGACAGGTGGGGCCTGCAGGGGGGGCACCACAGGGCCATGGGTGAGCGGAGGAGCCTGGAAGGCTGGTGTTGTGAGCTGCTCATGAGGACAGGGCGGGGTCCTGAGGACCGGAGGTGGCCCGTGGCAGCCCTGTGTGTGTGTGTGTGTGTGTGTGTGTGTGTGTGTGTGTGTGTGTACCAGGGCTGGCCCAGCACGCTCAGACCCCGGCATCACTGGATATACTCCTTGCCAGGGCAGCATGGATCTGCTTGGCATAGCGGTATTCCCACAGGTTCTCCACATTTACATAGAGCGGCATGGGTCCTGGTGGCTTCTGGGGCATGGAGGACACCAAGGCGGTCCCATCAGTCTCACAGATGTTGTGCAGGACACAGCAGGCATCGATCATGAGGGCTGAGGTCTCTACAGCGAAGTCCAGATAACCAGCAAGGCACCTCCAGCGCTGCTTGAGGGCACCGGAGGCCCTCTCGACCACGGTCCGTGAAGTGCATAGCCAGACGTTGAACAGTGCCTTCACAGGGTTCCTGGGGACCGGGTCTGCCTTCATGAGCCATCAGAGGAGGGGATAGGCCGGGTCCCCCAGGATGCAGCGGGGCATCAGCAGCCCCTCGATTCTGGATATCCTCATGTCGGCAAAGTCCCCCTGGTCCATCCGGGCATAGAGGGGTGAGATGGCAAGGATCCGGGCATCGTGGCTGCAACTGGAGTGGCCGATGAAGATGTCAGTGAACCAGCCCCGGTGGTTCACAACCACCTGGAGCTGCAGGGAATGGTATCCATGCCGGTTGATGCATTCGCCAGCATCCCCATTGGTGGGGCGGAGGATCTCGATTTGGGAGCCATCCACAGCGCCCATACAGTTGGTGAACCCACCAGCCTCGATGCCAGCCGACACGGCCTCCTGGTCCATGAGCTGGATTGCGCGGTCCAGGAACATGCTCTCCATGGCCTTGCAGAAGTCCCAGAGGATGCCCGTGACGGTGCTCACTCCCACACAGAAATGCTGCAACACAGACCAGCAGGAATCTGGTGTTGCCAGTGCCCAGACAACTATGGCCATGCGCTGGACCATGGGTATGGGGGTGCGCATGGGGGTGTGCCCTCCATGCTGTATCATCTCACAGTGCCAGGGCCCTGACCCACCATTCCTGCGCCCGGTCCGTGACCCAGATCCGCCTTTGAGTGGGCATGGCAAGCATGGCAGTGCATCCCCTGTCAGCCCGGCGACAGTGGTGTCACCCGGCTGCCTCCCTGAGAGCAGCTGCCTGCCCTCGGACAAGGCGCAGGGCCCGTTGGTATGCCCCAGACTCCTGATGAGCCCTGAGTCTGGCCAGGAAGCACCGGCGCACGTGGTGGGTGCACCAGCCGGCTACAGCACTCCCTGGATGCAGGCAGCCAGGTGGTGCAGGTCAGTGGAGAGCTGCAGGAGGTCGGTGTGTGGCCAGTACCACTCCGCACATAGGCACAGGTGCAGCCAACATGTGCCCCTCTGACCCACGTCCATGGATGCCGTAGGCATGAGGGGGTGGCCAATAAATATAAAGAAACAATAATAATAATGGCAGACAGTTCCCCTGGTGTGGTCTGGCCCACGGCTCTCCTGCCCGTGTCCCAGGCCCACCCCTGCTCCGTGCCCCACCCTTGCACCTGTGGGGCGGGCCCCTGCGCACCCCTAGTGGGCACCCTCAGCCACCCAGTCGCCACCAGCTGGCCAGCTCCCGGCATGGGGGCTCGTGCTCCGGGCCCACATGCGCCCATCAGTGCTGTCCACAGCTGGTTGCCTCTTGTCATCACCTCCCTGTTATCAGTGCTATCTGTACTGCCAGTGTGCTCGGTTACTGCAGCTGTGCTGGGTCCGCTCCCCATGCATCGCTGGCTAGCCATCCCATGTTGTGGCCTGTGGGCTTATCTTGTGTCCTTGGAGCTCCCCTGCTTCCATCCTCAGCCCACATGGGAACGTGGGGCCCCTCTTTCCTTGCTGGGAAGACCCTCTGCCTGCTGGACCATGGCTGGCTGTGCTGCCTTGGGGCTCCCGCGCCTCAGATCAGCTACCGCCCCCCATAGCTGGAGCTTCCGGGAGACCATGGCCCTAGCTGACCTCTGGCATTCCCCAGCCGTGCAACTGCTCCTGTGATGCCTGGATACCCTCTCTGGTGCCTATGCGAGTCTGAGCTCTGGACTTCACTACTTTGGCTATGAGGCCAGCGCTCGTGACTGCCAGCTCCATGTGGAGGCAATGGGCCTCCGTCCCTTTCCCGATGGGCATGTTCCAGAGATGAGTTGCTCGCTTGTGGCATGGTCCGCAGCGGATACCATGTCTGCCCTCTCGGTTTGTAGCCAGGCCGGGTTGATGAGCTGTTTGGAGGAGGAGGGCCCTGCCCTGGCCATTTCCTTCTTCAGCTGCATCCATGGGGTGTGTGGTTACCAGCGGTCATGTGGGGCAGCGTATTACCACCGGTTGGAGCTTGGGCACCTGCCATGACCCCCTGCTGCTGACTATACCTTGTCAGAGGCCACTGAACCGGAGCTGGTGGCACTGACTGCTGTGTGGTCCTGTGCTGATGTTCAGGTGGGGCTCACCAGACCGGATCCATTTGAGGCCTACTACCTCATTGCCCACCACATGGCAGAGCTGGGCTACCGCCAGGGCATGCTACAATGGTCCCAGTACGTGCATCTGGTGGGCCAACTGGTCCCAGCCCCTTTCGTGACCCCATGCAGCTGGCTGTGAGGCCTCCTGTGTCTTCGGTATCATGGATGACAGCCCCACCATGTGCTCCCTGCACCTTCCTGATGGCTCGGGACACTGGCCGCTCGCTCCGTGCCGTTCCAGCCTCGCGACTGTACTGGCTGGTTCACTTGCCTCTGTTCCACTCGCCTGTGTTGCTGTGCCCCCTCCATGGCACCCCTTGTCCTTTGCTGCCTCTGGTGTGCCTCTCTGTGGCGACCCCCCCTCTTTGGCTGGTTCCTGCTGCCTGTGGCCTCTACCGGCTCTCCCTGTGGTGTATTCCTTCCTTGCACAGTCGCCCTCTCACCTGTTGGGTGGCCTGTGCTCCCTGTGCTGTCAGTGGGGTTCTGGATGCCTTTCCCCATGTCCCAGACTGTTCCCAGCCCAGTCCCTTCTCCTTCTTTGGCCCGGGGCTCCCCCACCCCCCCGTGTCCGTTGTGCTGTGCTCTGTGTGTTGACCTTCCTGGTGTGCTCCCCCCTTCCATCCTGTCCCATTCAGGTGTGTTTGCACCCAGGCGTGTGTGTATGCTTTGTGTTCTGCAGTGTCCTTGACTTCCCTGTGCCTGTTGTGTGTGCTGCCTCAGCCACTCTTCTCCCTCTTCCCCTCTCTTCCCGTTTCCCTTGTGTGGGCATTGCCTTTTGGCACTTTTGGCTTCATTTGCCCTCAGTCGGCCATGTCTGCCTCCTGCCCCTCCCCGGTGTCTTCTGGGTAATCTGGCCATGATCCGGAATTGGAGTCATATCTGTTGTGCTTCCCCAGGCCGTGGTCCGTCCATTCATTTCCTTGCTGTGGTCCCGCTCCTGTCACATCTGTTCGGGGCTTTCCTGGACCACAGGAGGGGGTTAGCCAGCTTGCCAAGGTTGGGGATCCACTGTGGTGACCTGGGAGCGCGTAATGTCCTAAATTACCCATTGTGTCACATCTAAGAATGCGCTTTTGGTAAAACAAAGATCATTTACTTACATCAAGAATTGTGCAATAACATGGCTGCTAATCTGAGTCATCCTGGCCTCCTTCTTCCTATGTTAAAACCTTCCCCCTGTGCAACACTATGTGGTAACTTTGGTTTCTACTCCAAAGTTCCCACTCATTGCACTGCACTCCCATCTCCTGGAGTCAGGTACATCTGGGGTCAGGTATTGCCATGAATTTACAGAATACAAAGATATATTTGAAGGCTTAAGGTGCTTACCAGGAAAGCACACCATACGAATGGACTCATGGATACCACCTGTAATTCATGAACCGTACAAAGTGCTTGTGGCACTAAGTGACAAAATTCAGAAAGAACTAGGGATGGGCGAACGCGGTTCAGAAGTTCGGAGTTCGTCCCGAACTCGGCCTGTTCGGATGACTGAACGCGAACACGAACCCAAACACGAACATACCGAACAGAACTGAACACCTAACGGTGAAATGGCCGAACAGTTTGGTCAGTTCAGATCGCGTTCGGGTGAGTTCAGGTGGCAAAAAAAGGTTCACTGTAAGGTGACAGGGAGGGGTAGTACTAGTCACTGAGGAGCAGACTTCCAGGCACCAGGGTGGAGAGGCTTGCAAGAAATGAAACTATCTGCCTCCCCCCTTCCCAACACCTTCTGAGCTAGTCACTGTTCCTGAACAGCAGGCATTGAGAAGGATTATTAGATGGCTTTAAGTTTCATTTCAGTTTTGTACTGAAATGAAACTTAAAGCTTAAACTGAAACCTTGTGTTTGTGTTTCCCCCCATCCCATATAGAGATAGATAGATAGATAGATAGATAGATAGATAGATAGATAGATAGATAGGTTAGGGATAATAGTTGTAGGAGCTAGCTTAGTGATAGAGATAGCGTTAGTGATTTAGTTTTAGTGTTTGTAGGAGTAGGCCTGTGTACTTATTAGATAATCCATTTAGTTCATAGCATTTAGAATAGTTAATAGCAGTTAGATTTAGTGTAGATANAATAAATTTTAAAAACGCATATAAAAACAAAAAAAAACAAATAAAAAACAAAAGGAAACCATATAAAACCCAATAAAAAACCAATAAACCATATAAAAAACAAAAAAACCCACCCATAACATTTCCCGAATGGCCGAACAGAACGGCCGAACGGCCAAACAGAATGGCCGAACCGAATGGCCGAACCCGGCGAACTAACCGAACTGCTGAACCGAACGGACGAACCGAACGCAGCCGAACCGAACGGACGAACCAAACGGACGAACCGAATGCAACCGAACCGAACGGACGAACCCGAACCGCGATCTGTTCGCCCATCCCTAGAAAGAACTGCACAGCATAGAATGATTAAAAGTAACAAAGGTGGAGGAACCCACAAAATGTGTGTAATTAGGAGTACCCCTGCCTTTTTCTCTGGGGTTCTTCCTTCCCTTCAGTAGGGGTGGATTGGCTGGGGTTCTGCACACTCTCTGATAATGAGGATTGGCTCCACCCAATGACTTGGGCCCTATGTATCTGAAAGACCACCTTTATTCTTATGCTTCTTCATGACCCTTAAGATCTGCCAAGGGTGCCCTCTTGCGGGTTCCATAGCTGGCCCAGTTTCACACGACTTGGGTCTGCAAAGAGGCATTTTCGGTGGCTGCCCCACAGCTTTTTGAGTGACTTCTGGAGGCAGCGTAAGATATTTTTATTTGGCCAGGCATTCTGTGGGCAGGGATAGATTGGGGGTGGGGGTGGGGGTGTTTTTAGTTTTGTGTGGTTTTAATTATTTATTTTACATTTGTATTTTATATGTGTTTCGTGAGACACCCGGAGTCTTCAGGGACAGGATAGGATATAAATCAAAATAAGTAAATAAATAAATAAACAAATAGTAGGCTACCATTGTCCATCCTGAGGGGAATCATCCATCCAAGGGCACTTAGGGTGAGAAGGTTCCATTCTGGAGGGGTGTGTGGCCTCTAGTTCCCCCTCCTTGCCCCCGCTGCTGGCAAACAAGCTGCCACACTTCCCCATGAATGTAATTCAATGAGAGTGGTTGAGACCCATTCATATGACCTCCTCAAACCAGTGATAAATTAACTGTTTGTGTTATCAATCTTAGTGAGTTACAATTAGGGCTGAAGCAGCAGCAGCTGTTACTGCACCACCATTCCATTCCATTCCATTCCATTCCATTCCGAGAACTCGGCACTTAATGTGTCTTGCCGCTGACTTCCCCTTGATATTTCTGTGATTCCACATTACCTGCTGCCAGTATCTGCAGATGCGGCATGTCTGCAGTTTGTGAACACAAGCAGTTTTATGCCGCGTTCCGCCACTGAGCGCAAGTCCCTGACACACCGTGATGCTGAATAATAGATAATTGAATGAATTAACTTAGGGTGATTCTGACTACCTGCTTCAGAGTCTGCTGCAGGGGCGTAGCCACCGTGGTACGGGACGGGGGGCGCATTTGCACCCATGCCCTGCCTGGGAGGGGTCCGGAAGCTATCAGGGCTGGCCCCAGGCATATGCGTCATCCGTGGGAGCCGGGAGCCCCGCTCCTGAGTCCCAGAGGAGTCTCTTTTGCACTACCTGCACCGCCTTTTTAAACAGCTCATTTGTAGCCCCGCAGCACTGCTACATGGGTGGAGGAAGAGTTCCCCCCCGTCCCCTCCTTCACAGCGAAAGATGCTGCCTTGTGAACAAAGTTCTTCTTCAAGGGGCTCCTTCCATTCTCACTTGCGCACCCTTCTCTTACCGGCATATACCAAGCTCACTAGCTTAAAAAAAACACATGACATTCACATGCCCCCACCCTATCTAAGGTACCTAAACCCAACACATTTCCTTCCAACCCTAAGCAATTAGGAAGAAAATTCCATGTGGGGTTGGAAGGGTGGGTGCTTTTGAGAATGTGCAAGGAGGGATAACAAAGATCCCTCCCTCAAAGCTCAACTCTGGGTGCTGCCCTGTTTGTTGTCCCTTCTTGTGCACTAGTCTCTGTCCCGCTTAGAGTGCAGGACACAGCAGTGAGTGAGCTCCTGTTTCCTGATGCTGATCCAGGGGATGGGGGGGGGGGGGAGAGTCCCTGCTCTTCTGTGAATTCTCTTGTGCGTTAGGGTGCCAAGGACAAATTCTTCCCCTTTGTTGGGATGGCTCTCTGCCTCATTGTAGCTGCTCTGCACCCCCAGTTCTCTCTATGCGGCAATCACAAAGGGAAGAGGGAAGATCTGTCCATCCTTCTAACAGAGACAGCACTGAAGAACCAACCCTCCCCCAGCTGAATGGACCCCCCCAGATCAGGCTGCCCCCTGCCTGCTATCCCCCTCCCAAGCTGTAGATCCAACCTGCATAGAGTGTCATTTTGTTAGAAAATTCCCCCACCGCCTCTTTCTAGGCTTGGTACACTCCCATTTGTGAGAAAGGGAGGAGCCACTCGAAGGAGAACAGAAGGTTGCTACCTTGTAAACAGGGTTCTTCAAGATGGCTCCATACATTCTCAGAAGCACCCACCCTTACAACCCCACATGGAATTTTCTTCTTAATTGCTTAGGGTTGGAAGAAACTGTGTTGGGTTTAGGTACCTTATATAGGTTGGGGGCATGTGAACATCATGTGGGTTTTTTAAAGCTAGTGAGCTTGGTATATGCCGGTAAGAGAAGGGCACGCAAGTGAGAATGGAAGGAGCCCCTCGAAGAATAACTTTGTTTACAAGGCAGCAGCTTCCCCCACACCACGGTGGCTACACCCCTGGCTGCAATGCTGAGAGAATCACAAAGCTGCCATGCTTAAGGGAAAGGGGAAACTGTGACAAACCTGCTGCTTCCCTGTGAAATCTACAATGGCAAAAATACGGCGGCAGCAACCGCAGAAAGCTGCGAGTGCAAGGTTCCCTTCCTAACCATGTTGCTTGGTGCGGAAGAGCACTTTCCGCCGGTAAATGCTGCCGCAGAGGTACAGTATTTCAGCCCTAGTTATAATGGGATCCACTTGAGTCGAACTTGAATAAGAAATATGTTTTCCCCAACTCCAAATTTAACAAATGTGTCATGTCTTGCATTGGATATGGAAAATTCTGTACCCTGATTACCAAAGTTTTGAGTTGTATAAAGTCTACCACCTTGATAAATCTATCAGTAAATTTTGGTGCATTAATGATTTAAGAACGTAAGAAGTGCCATATTGGGTCAAACCAATGGCCCATTGAACCCAGCAGCCCAGCCCATCTCAGATAGTGGCCAATCTTGGTAACTTAGGAGAAGAACTCAACAGGTCACAATGGGGTGAACCAGTCCCTGTTGTTCACTTTCAGCTCCTGAAAGTAAGAGGTTACATTCTCCCAACCTACTATACCTACCCTCCAAGAATTTATCCAATCCTTTAAAAAAAACCAGCTATGCTACTGACCATGACCACATCTTCTGGCAATGAATTCCACGAGTTAATGATGCATTGAGTGAAAAAAATACTTTATTTTATTTGTTTTAAATCTGCTGCCAGTTAGTTCATGCATGGAGTAGTATTTGAGAGGGTGATTGTTCTTCATCCCTCTGCCCCATCTTGTGGGGTCCCGCAGGGTTCCATATTTTCTCTCCTCCTGTTCAACATGTATCTAAGGCCCCAGGGCAAGATCGTGCTTACATTTGGGGTGTGTTATCTTCAATATGCGTATGACACCCAAATCTACTTACCTTTTTCATCTGACCCAGGCCTTGCAGTCTCGGTGCTTACTCAATGCCTGGCTGCTATTGGGGACTCGATTCAGGTGAGACATCTGAGACTGAATCTAGACAAGATTGAGGTGATGGTGGTTGGCCAGCCCTGTAATCTTGGGGGGGATTGAGACTCCCATCATTGATGTGGTCTGGCCACCCCTCATTACTCAGGTTCGTAGCCTCAGGGTGCTCCTGAATTCTCAGCTGTGCCTGGAAGGTCAGGTTGCGACTGTGGCCAGGAGTGCCTTTCACCAACTCCATCTGGTGAGATGGCTGTGTGTCCCTTTCTATCCAACATGGTTATCCATGCCTTCATTACTTCAAGGCTGGATTACTGCAATGTGCTCTACATGGGGCTGCCTTTGAAGACTGTTCAGGGGCTGCGGCTTGTGCAGAATGCGGTGGCTCACCTCTTGATGGGGTGCACATTACACCCATGCTTAAGGGCTGCCTATAGCGTTCCTGTCACAATTCATTGTGCTGGTATTGACCAATAAAGCCCTAAACGGCTTGGGTCCTACATATCTATTGTTTGGGAGTTAATCCTGGACCAAGCGGCTGATCTCGTGTGCATCACGGACACTTGGATGGACACGGGGCCTATTCTGGCTGACCTTGTTCCAGCTGGGTACTCTGTGCAGCATCAACCAAAGTTGGAGGGTCAGGGGTGGTAGTGTAGCCATTATTTTGAGGGAGGCATGATCCATTAGACAGTATCCAGTGTAAACTCCACCAGGTATTGAGTGCCTCCACCTTATGATCAGGGTTGTTGTTGGTATACTAGGCACCTTCCTGTGCAGCAGTATCCCTGCATGATCTAGCAGAGCTGGTGTTGGAGGTGATCTTGCAGTCCCCAAAGGGCAGTAGTCTTGGGCAGGGCCGGAGTTAGTAATTTTGTGCCCTTAGGCCCTTCTCAGGATGCTGCCCCAAGTCCCACCCCGAAGCCAAGCCCCAGCCCCATACTGCGTGTACATGGGTGGGGAAGTCCCGTGTGAACTATGCAACGTGCGCACCCATGGTGAATGGGGGTGCATGCATGTGCCCGCCTAACATGCATCTCCGCTCAACCCCCACTCATCCCCACACACGTAGCAACAGGGAAAACGGCAGTTGCTCTGTGGGTAGGGTGGCCACTGAAGCATCGCCAGAAAAGAGGACAATCATTTGCATGAAATTTACCATATGCTAATTTATGAACAATTGTGGGACGGGGCTGGAAGTGGGCAGAGCCAAGCCAATGGTAGGCAGGACCAACGGTAGGCAGAGCCAATCAAACCATTGAGCCAGTGTTGTGGCTTAACCCAACAGCAAGGAGTTCCTAGAGTTAACATTGGAGGGAGATTACATTAGTTAACCCTGTAAACTCCTTGCTGCTGCGTGAAGCCCTGCCACTGGGAGATAGAGAGTCCTCTTACTAAGGTTCCATCCAAGGTCTCTCTCCCACTAGTCCCATTTCTGCCTAAAAGTGTAAAAAAATAGAGCCGAGCCTCATTGTGAGGATAAACTGATATTTTATTTTAAGAGTCTCATGAAGCTGGTAATAACTACCAGTGATTCCCTACCATTTCAACCAGCTTTTATTTTTCTATTTGTCTTTTCATTTGTGTTTCATTTTTTATGGGGAATAACACCAAAGTCAATCTCAGAAACCTTTGAACAACATTGCACATAAAAAACATTGGGGATAATACACCCACGCCATCCTTAGAAACCTTTGAACAGTGCACATAAGAACATTGGGGGTAACACACCCAGGTCACCCTGAAAAACATTTGAACAAGTTTACACATAAAAACATTGGGGATAACACACCCAAATCACTCTGAGAAGCCTTTGAAGGGTGGGGGGTTACTGGAGGGAGTTGCTGGGGGGGTTGCTGGGAAGGGAACTGTGGGAGGTGGTTGTGGGGAGGAGGGTTGCTGGGACTGGAGGGGGGGTTTCTGGGAAAGGATCCGTGTGTGTGTGTGTCAGTGTGAACCTGACCGCGAGGGAGGAGGGCTGGAGCGAGTAAGGCCAGCTTGGCAGGTTGTGGTGCCATGCGGGTTCCTGGTCCGGGTGGGAGANTTTTATGGGGAATAACACCAAAGTCAATCTCAGAAACCTTTGAACAACATTGCACATAAAAAACATTGGGGATAATACACCCACGCCATCCTTAGAAACCTTTGAACAGTGCACATAAGAACATTGGGGGTAACACACCCAGGTCACCCTGAAAAACATTTGAACAAGTTTACACATAAAAACATTGGGGATAACACACCCAAATCACTCTGAGAAGCCTTTGAAGGGTGGGGGGTTACTGGAGGGAGTTGCTGGGGGGGTTGCTGGGAAGGGAACTGTGGGAGGTGGTTGTGGGGAGGAGGGTTGCTGGAGGTAGCAGGGGGGTTGCTGGGAGGGGGGAACCAGGAGGGAGATGGGGGGGTTGCTGGGGCGAGGTTGCTGGGTGGGGGTGGGGGAGCCGGGGGGGTTGTCGAACCACCAGGAATAGGATTGGAGCGAGGCCAGGCAGGTCGCGGCACTGCGGCAGGGTACATGATGGGAGGGAGAGTCGATCCAGCCACACGTGCCAAAAAATCCCACCACCAGGCCGCAAGTGCGCTCTCTGCACTTCTGCTCTGGGCGGAAGTTCAATGAGTGCAGCTGCAGGGAGCCGGCAAGGACTGAATGGTGAGTGACTCAGATGGAATGGGAAATCTGGATGCTCTATTGGTCTGGTTCCCCTTCCATCCCGGACATCTGGAGCTGTCCAGAAAACCATGTGGTCTGGGAAAATCCCAGACCCCTGGCCACCCTATCTGTGGGTGCGGATGAGTGGGGTGTGAGTGGGGATGCGTGTGTGGCTGTGTGCACACCCTGGCCATGCACCTGTGCTCCTACAGATCCCCCTTCCCAGCGGAGTCGTGTAAAAACAGCCTGTGAGGAGCCACTCGAAGAACAGGAGGTTTCTGTCTTGTAAACAAGGTTCTTCGAGATGGGTCCTATAATTCTCACAACATGTACCCTTCCAGTCCTGCATGGAATTTTGTTCTTATATTCCTAGAAAGGGTTAGAAGGAACTGTCATTCTGAAGGGGAGAGTGCTTTTTATACTAAAGGAGCTCGAGACCATCACATGGTGTATTATTTGAATATAGTGAGCATGCCATGCACAACCCAGTTGTGAGAATGTTGGGAACCATCTTGAAGAACCTTCTTTACAAGGCAACAACCTTCTGAACACTCACATGGGGTGGAGTTGTTTGTAAACAAACAGCTTTATCTCTCAGTCCAATTGGTGTTCCACTGCTGCTGCTGCTGCAGCACTACTAGCAGGCAGAGGGCAGAGGCAGGTGGGGGATGGGGACCCCACCTCCATGATGTGACGGTGCCCTGTACCCAGTTCTCCTCCAGCCCAACCCAAGCATGGGGATGCCCCCTTGGGGCGGCCAGGCAGCTGCCCCTTGGGGGCCTCCCAAGGCAGCAGGATTTGGCTGACACATGCAGGGGAGAAAAAAAATGCTGGCTGGTGCTGGTGCAAGAATTGCCACTCCCAACCCCCCAGAAAATGCCACTCAAGGCCTGG
The DNA here is from genome assembly GCA_003113815.1 of Sphenodon punctatus. NCBI lineage: Eukaryota > Metazoa > Chordata > Lepidosauria > Sphenodontia > Sphenodontidae > Sphenodon > Sphenodon punctatus. Next base: position 317,138 of record QEPC01015714.1, on the reverse strand, counting down.
GCCTAGAAGGCCTGCCACTAAGTCCAGGCCTGGTCTTGGGGGACTTCAACAAGCACATGGACACTGGGCTTCAGGGTGCAGAGCATGAGTTCATGGTCTCCATGGCAACCATGGGTTTGTCTCAGATATGGTCAGCCCAACACATGGGGGGTGGGGGGCACGAATCATTACCTCCTGTGGGCCTGTCTCTTGGCACATCAGCCCCCGGAAAGGTGTAAGTCCGGTTTGAATGGTCTGTCCCCAGAGACTTATGGAACCTAAGAGGTTCTGGAATGCTCTGGGGGAGTTATCCTCCAATCTCAATGGTCAACCTCTTGATGACCTTGTAGCTTGCTGAAACACTGTCCTGGCCAAGGCCATTGATCGGTTGGCTCCCAGGTGTTCACTCCCAGAGCATCAGTGGCACAGGTCCCCATCCTTTATGGAGAATCTGTGTTGGTTGAAGCAGGAAGGGCAGCAGTTAGAGCGATGGTGGTGTCAGACCCATATTGAAGATGAAAGATTGCAGCATAAAGCTAATCTGAAAGCCTATGCTGTGGCTGTGCGGGCAGCAAAGAAGGGGTTCTTTGCTACCCTCATATCGTCAGCAAAGTTTCGTCCAGCTGAACTTTTCTTGGTGGTGAAGGGGCTGGTCAGTCCGACCTGTCTCCACCTGGAGCGGGACCCTTTCAGTGCTTGCTGTGACAAGTTTGTTGACTATTTTGTGGACAAAATTGCTTGCATTCACTACTGCTTCAATGCTGCACTGGATACAGTAGGAGCACCAGATGTAATGAATGCCCCACCATGTCCTGTTTTGGGGGATTAGTTCCAGTCTGTGTCATCCATGGATGCCAAGGATGTCCTGGGTCAGTCAGAGTCACATCTTGTGACCTAGATCTATTCCCATCCTGGCTGGTTAAGGACAGCAAGGAGACACTGGGGCCATTGCTGGCTAGGGTAGTCAGTGCCTCCCTCCATGAGGGCATGGTCCTTGGGTGCCTCAAGGAGGCCATAGTGTGCCCACTGCTCAAGAAACCATCTCTTGACGTCGACTCCCTGGCCAGTTATTGGCCGGTCTCTAACCTTTCCTTTTTAGGGAAAGTTATTGAACGGGTGGTGACTTGGCAGCTTCAGGTACATCTGGATCAGATTGTTTTTTTGGATCCCTTGCAGTCTGGCTTTCACCCGGGTTATGGCACCGAGACTGCACTTGTGGTCTTGGCCGACGACCTTCACCATGATTTAGACTCAGGTTGTTCTACCCTTTTGGTCTTGTGAGATCTGACAGCTGATTTTGATACCGTTGATCATGAGGTGTTGGTGGCTCACTTGTGGGACCATGCTGGGGTGGGCATAATCATTCTTGAATGGTTCTGCTCCTTCCTGGCCAGAAGAACTCAATGTGTGGTACTGGGGGACTGTTCTTCGTCCCCCTGGGATCTCACATGTGGTGTCCCAAAGATCTATTCTGTCCCCTCTCCTGTTCAATGTGTATATGCAGCCATTAGGGGCAGCTGTGAGGGACTGGATGAGGGCAAGCTGTCTGAAGCTGAATCCTGACAAGATGGAGGTGATGCTGGTGGGGAGGGCTGAGGGGGTGGAGGTCCCTGTCATTGATGGGGTTCACCTCTCCCTGGTTACTCAAGTTTGTAGTCTAGGGGTACTCCTTGATTTGCAGCTCTGCCTGGATGTCCAGGTGGCAGCCATGGTGAGGAGTGCCTTCTGCCAGTTACATCTGGTATGGCGGCTTCGACCGTACATTTCGGACTTGGACCTGGCCATCATCGTCCATGCCTTCATCACCTCAAGATTGAACTACTGTAACGTGCTCTATGTGTGGCTACCCATGGTGACGGTTCAGAGACTGCAGCTGGTGCAGAATGCGTCAGCCCGTCTCCTTACAGGGATAGGGCACTGTGAGCATAAAGCACCTGTGCTTCGCTTGCTGCACTGGCTGCTGATAGTCTTCTGGGCCCAATTCAAGGTGTTGGTTCTTAGCTATAAAGCCCTAAACGGCCTGGGCCCAACCTATCTGTGGGACCGCTTAACTCCCCAGGTTCTGGATTGGCTTGCAGTCAGCCGGGTGCACCCTTCTTGAAGTCCCCTGGTTGCAGCAGGGGGCAACGTTGGAGAGGACATTCTCGGTGGTGGCACTGTGGCTGTGGAACTCCCTTCTGGCAGAGGTTCATCTGTACCCAGATCTTCCCTCCTTCAGGCACTATGATAAGAGCTGGCTTTTTCGCCAGGCTTTTGGTGGGAGAGATGGGTAGTGGGAGAAGGGTTGGGGGAGGGAGTGTTTTCAATTTAGAGACCCTTTTAGCTGAATTTTCTATTATATAATGTATTTTATTGTTTTTACTGTTCTTATTGTTAGCCACCCCAAGCTGCCAGAGGCAGGAGGAGGTGGGATAAAATTGTTTGTATAAATATATAAATAAATACATATATCTGAAAGACCACTTTTCCCTTGCAGGTTCCATCCTTGGCCTAGTTTCATACGACTCGAGCCCTCAGAGAGGCATTCTTGGTGGCCACTAGGGATGGGCGAACAGATCGTGGTTCGAGTTCGGCCATTCGGTTCGGCTGCGTTCGTTTCGTCCGTTCGGTTCGCCCGTTCGGTTTGGTTTGTTGGTTCGAATGTTCGGCCGTTCGGTGGTTCGGATCGACCGTTGAGTTCGGATTCGGGATTCGGTTTGGTCGGGATAGGTTCGGTCTTTAGTTTGGTGCAATCGGGAACTGAAAATGACATTTAGGTTTTGAAATAAAAGGAAAAAACTAAAAAACATATTTCTGGCCATAACATTTTTGTTTCTTATTACTTTTTGATGATATTTAGGGAGATTGTACCCCCCAATGGAGCGCACCAAGTAGACCAACATTCGGAACGATTAGATAAAGGAAACTGATTTCAGAAGCAATTGAATATTGTGATTTTAAGAAAAGCTCCATACACATTCATGACTACAACTTCTTTATCTTGCATCCAATGTTCATGAAACTTGTGCATATTACATCCCTCTATATGCTTAATATTTCTGCCAATTTTAGGAAAGAGTGGATAAAGGGTCCCAAGGGTATAAGACATTAACCTGAAAATACATTTCCAGCTGTTACATTTTGATATTCCATTCTGTTTACAGGATATTTGACAGGAATGTATCAAATACCGTTCCTGCTATTTCAGCAAATGTACAGGAGATTTTGATAAAGGGAACCACTTCTGTTGGCCAATTTGCATCACAAACCGATCTTATACCACAGTGACATAAGAGAATCCCAGGCATAGGCCCCTTCTCTACATTTGTTGTACAGGCATATAAAATTGAGACCCTTTATAATATCTCTCTGATATTTGGCAGAGATGATCATGAAAGTGAAATATATAGTCCTGCCAAATTTCATGTACACTGGTTGGACTACAAAGATGTTATAATCAGACATACATTTATTTGTTAATTGCTTATACCACCAAGACCTTTTGTCCAATCCTTCTGAAATTTGGCAAAGATAGTTACTATGGGAAGGGGTATAAACTTAACATGTTTCACCTACATTAGATGTGAGGCAAAGAAGTTACAGCTAAGAATGTATATGTAGAATATTGCAAAATACAATAATGCAACTGCTTCTAAAATCGGATTCCTTTATCCAATTGTTTTGATATTTGGTGCACATAATGAGTTCTATTGAAGGTAGAGGCACCCCAAATTTCAGCCACATAGCTTAAAAAACAAAAAAGTTACAGCCGATAATGTGTTTTCCATTGAAACCAATGGAAATTCAATTCCGAACTCACCGAACGCATCCGAACCGAACGTTCGAATTCGAGTTCGGTTCGACCGTTCGGTTCGGTTGACCAAACTATTCGAGTTCGGTCCGAACTCCGAACTTCCGAACCACGTTCGCCCATCCCTAGTGGCCACCACCCCACAGCTTTGGAACTCCCTCCCCTTGGAGGTTCGCCTAAGCCCTAGTTTGAATGTCTTCTGGAGGCAGTGTAAGGCCTTTTTATTCAGCCAGGCATTTAATGGGCAGGGATAGACTGGGGTGTGTGTGTGATGGGGGTGTTTTTAGTTTTTATGGGGTTTTAATTATGTATTTTGTATTTGTATATGTATTTTTATTTATGTATTTGTTGTAAGCTGTCCTGAGCCTTAGGGGACAGCATGGGATATAAATGTAAATAAATAAATAAATAAATACATATTAACTCATTCCACACTGCTCATGATTTATAAACCTCTATCATTTCCCCTCTCAATCATCTCTTCTCCAAGCTGAAGAGCCCCAACCTCTCAAGACTCTCTTCATATGGAAGCCATTCCAAATACCTTTTATCATTTTTGTTGTCCTTCTTCATACATTTTTTCAGGTCTACTATATCTTTTTTGAGATGTGGTGACCAGAACTACACACGATATTAAAGGTGCGGTCACCACATAGATTTATATAGAGGCATTATGATAGTTTCTGTTTTATTCTCTATCCTTTTCCAAACTATTCCTAACATTCTGTTTGCTTTTTTGACCACTGCCACACCCCAAACTGAGGATTTCAATGTATTGTCCACAGTGACTCCAAGATCCTTCTCCTCAGTGAAATTCCTAATTTAGTACCCAGCATTGTGTACATATTGTTTGGGTTCTTTTTTCCTATGTGCATCACTTTGCACTTATCAACATTAAATTTTATCTTCCATTTGGATGTCCAATCACCCAGTCTAGCAAGATCCTCCTGCAATTTTTCACAGTCTGCTCAGATTTTAACTACTTGAATAACTTTGTGTCATCTGCAAATTTGATCACCTCACTCTTTGCTCCCTTTCCCAAACCATTAATGAATATATTAAACAACACCAGTCCCAGTACAAATCCCTGGGGCACTCCACTATTTACTTCTCTCCATCGTGAAAACTACCATTTAGTCCTACTCTTTGTTTCCTATCCTTTAACCAGTTGCCGATCCACAATAGGACATTGCCTACTATCCCATGACTATTTAATTTCCTCAAGAGTCTCTTGTGAGGGATCTTATCAGATGCTTTCTGAAAATCCAACTACATTATGTTGACTAGCTCACCCTTACCCACATGCTTATTTACACCTTAAAAAAATCCCAATAGATAATTGAGGCATGATTTCCCTTTGCTAAATCCATGCTGACTCTTCCCCATTATGTCATGTTTATCAATATGTCCAGCTTGACTAGCACCGGTGCCAGTTCGGCATAGGCTCACCAGCCTGTAGTTTCCAGGATTGCCTCTGGAGCTCTTTTTAAATATTGGCAACTATTAAATAGTAAATATATTAAACTATTAAATATATTTCTTGGCAACAGGGGTTTAAATACTGTAGTATAGACCCTCCATGTTTGCAATGAAGCAGCACCAGTCCCCACCTGCATTGCAAGTCCTGCTGCCTTCAGGTGTTTAGCAGGGAACCTGAGCGCTGTTGCACTGCATCACATCTTTACACCACATAAATTAACAAGGGATTGCCTTACCCGTTCACAAGGAATGTTACCCAAGAACATGCCCTTAATTTGCAGCAGTGGCCAGGAATGGTTTTCACCAACTTTATCTGGTGCGAATGCTGCAAACTTTTTTTTTATCAGACTCTGACTTGGCCACCGTCATCCATGTCTTCATAACCTCAAGGCTAGATTACTGAAATGAGCTCTACATCAGGCTGCCCTTGATGACTGTTTGGAAGCTGCAGTTGATGCAGAATGCAGTGGCTCACCTTCTGTTGGGGGTGGGTCACCGCGAGCACATTACACCAGTGCTCTGGAATCTTCGCTGGCTGCCAATAGCTTTCTGGGCACAATTCAAGGTGCTATTTTGGTGTATAAAGCCCTAAGTGGCTTGTGCCCCAGATATCTGAATGACCGCCTCCTCCCTTATGTTCTTTTTCAGCCTCTGAAATCAGCCAAGGGCACCCTCTTGTGAGTACCAATTTCCTGTGAGGTTCATACAACGAGGGCATGCAGAGAGGTGTTCTTAGTGGCTGATGCACACTTATGGAACTCTCTCCCTCTGAAGATCCACCTAAGTCCAAGCAGGAGCAGCTGGTGGGTTTTGATATTGGAGGGGCACTGGGGTAGTAAGGCCAGGTGGGCGGACCTAGGGGCACAGCCTAGCCTAGGGGCGGAGCCAGGGATACGGTAGGTGGAGCCAGGGCATAACCCAGCCAGCAGCAAGGAGTTCCCAGGGTTAACATTGAATGGACATTACATTTCTTAATCCAGCAATTTCAGTTAGGCTGGTTATATTCACCTCCTCTGCCAGGTTTAAAAGCAGACAGATCACCAGATTAACAGTTACATCTCATGATTTCAAAACCTCAATTTTATCACAAACATCACATTTCCAGCATTTTGAACACCCATGAGATCACCAAACTAACTGTTATATCTCACGATTTCAAAACCTGAATTGAACCTCGGGGCATTAAATACTAATTCCCCCTCACCCTCTGCTGTGTGTGCGTGGGGGGGGGGGGGGAATTAGTATTTAACACTCCACATCATCAAGTGAACAAAACCAATATAAAAACCAGAAAACCACACATAAACAAAACAAACCATTCCCACAAGCCCCCAAAGGCATCCCCAGCAGTCAAACACCTGTGCAAGCACACAGGCCTTTAAAAAACTTTTTGGCCAGTTTCAGGGATGCATTGCCAGCAAATCAGATACATCCAGACCAGCATCCCTAGTAGCTTCACCAACAAACTGCCTGTTCAAGCACACAGGCCCCTTTATAAAAAAAAAAAAAACCAGTTTGGCCCCTTTTGGGGCTGCATTCCCACCAAAGCAGGCCCCGAGTTCAACCAGCATCATCCCCAGCAACCACACCTTATCCCCGGCAGCCAAATGCCACAAACTACTTTCCAGCAGCAGCAGGAAGCAGCAGTGAAACAGCGAAGGGACTATTTAAAAAAAAAAAAAGAGTAGCCACGACCAGTGGAACCACAAATTTGCAAAATGACCTCTCTACTCATGCTGGGAGGGGAGAAGGAAAGCAGCAATGCATTCATTGATGCATTGCTGCTGCTTTCCTTCACCCCTCCCAAGCATGAATAGAGAGGCCATTTTTGTTGGTATATGCAACATCCATAAGATAATGCCTGCTGTATTAAGAACAATAATTGACTATAGAGCCACCAGATGGTGCTGCTAAGTTTATCTGTACATGAAAGGGAGATGGGGTTTTACAGTTGAATTACTTTGTGTAACCACACCTTCTTCCCTTCTCTCTCTTTGTCTCAGTCTCCATTTTGTCTTACTACTAGTTAGATGTAACTAAGGATCTGTGCCTGGAAAGTCTTAAGTAAAGTTCTGTTGTTAAACCTTCAGCTGCATTTGTCCTTACTAATTGCGAATCAGTTATTACTCTGCAACAATTTTGTCATCATGCAAACAAAGAGCAACACCCTCCCCCCAAAATCCCCCCAGTCTGTCTGTCCCCACAACACCCTCGCCCCAATCCCCCCAGTCTGTCCCCACAACACCCTCCCCCCAAAATCCTGCCCATTCCCCAGTCTCACACACCCTCCCCTCTTCCATCCCAGCCCCCAGTCTCTCTACCCCCATGTTTACTCACATCCCCCCTTCCCCAGTCTCTCCCCAGGCTGGGGGCCTGGGATGGAAGGGGAGGAGGGTGTGCGAGACTGGGGAATGGGGAGGGTGGGTGCACCCCATTCCCCAGTCTCACACACCCTCCCCCTCTTCCATCCCAGGCCCCCAGTCTCTCTCCCCGAGTTCGCCCCACTTGTGTTTACTCACCGAGCAGGACAGGGCACGAAGGCAGGCAGGCACCAGGCAATTCAGTGTTCAGTGGAGGTGCTCGGCGGCGAGATGTGCTGCAGCACGCATGCTCAACTGAGTCAGTTCAAGCATGCACGCCACAGCACATCTCACCACTGAGCGCCTCCACTGAATGCCCAGGTGAGACTTTGCATTGAGCCCATAGGGCTCAATGCAAAGCTGCCACAAGTGGGAAATTTCATTTCCCAGTGGCGCAATTGGACTGAATGGTCAGCCGCCTGGCGCACGTTCAGTCCAGGTTTTTCCCTTCTGGGACTCCAGACAGAGCGCTCACTGACTGAGCACTCTGTCTGCTGACTGAAATTGACATCGGAGCGCTGCGCTGCTCTGACTGCTTGGTAAGTCAAGCAGTTAGAGCAGCGCGGCGCTCCAATGTCAATTTCAACCGGCAGAGACAGAGCGCTCAGTCAGTATGGAGTCCTGGCTGACTGGCAGTGGCACCCGGGGGGGACGGGGGAGAGAGGGGGAAGAGCACTGTCCCAGGTGCCTTTAGGCGAGGGCCTCTACTGAGTCCAAGGCTGCTTGCCTTTCGGAAGAGATATAAGACCTTTTTGTTTGGCCAGGTGTTTGGCAGACTGGGATAGGGTTTTGTGGGATGGGGTGGAGGAGTTAGGGAGAGGGTTGGAGGGTGGGGTTTAGGGTTTCTTTTTCATTGTTTTTATATATTTTATTTGTGTTATGTTTATATATATTATATATAATTGTGTAAGCCATCCTAAGCCTCTGAGGGAAGGGCAGGATAAAAGTTGATTAAATAAATAAAAATTTTCCCTGTGATGCTCCCCACCTGAAAATGGGGGGAATCTTTCAATATATCATTGAGGTGATGTGAAGTTAAAGTCCATCAATGACTTCGAGGCACTCACACACTACAGTGAAAGGGCTGGATAAGTACACAGAGAAGATGGGCTGCTGTTGCCTCTTGCACTGTATATTCTGCTTAATTGTGGAGAGATTCATTGTCTAAGGATGAGAAACCAGTGCAAGAGTCACTTTAGAAAAATTATAATTTAAAAAAGGAGAATTCTTGAAGCAAAACTCATTGAGATGCTTCATCTGATTTTCAGACCCAGGACAAGAGGGAAAGGGTGTGGGCTGTGATACACAGCCACAGCATTACAATAGGAAGAGTAACGGTGCAAAATGAAAACCATTCATATGATAAAGCTTTGAAGCGAGCAACAAAGATTGCAAAGCCACAAAGCATTTCTCGTGGTCAGTGGGTAAGAATTCCAATGTACTGAAATGTGACAGCAAGACAACCAAGGGTCAAGTCTACTTTTGTAACTGGGAATTTTAGAAACAACTGCTGGTGCTTACCAGTAGCAAACCTAATTATTAGGTCATTACATAGCTTTTCAGGCTCAAATAATTGTACAAATATTAGCTAGTTAACAGGAATGGGACTTTTGGTATTGCCGAGAACCTAAAGTAGCCGATAATGGCTTCAGTGGGGGAAAATGCAATGTTAAAAAACTGAAAACAAGAGAACTGAAACTGATAGGAGAACCAAAATTCATCAGAACTGAAATCAAAATAAACTAAAACCAAAATTTTGGCCAGAGTCCCACCCCTACAATATTCAATGTACCATTAGAGGCTAATGACAAGACACAGTAGACTGCATTAACAGCAGGGAGGGAAAGACTTGGTAGGAAATGTCTTTCTTCCAGATTGAAAGGGAATCAATAGAATAGCCTATTATTTACCACCTAAGCCTTGAAGGCACCAGTACATATCATATATTAAGTTTTCTTCCTATGCTTCCATGTTGGAGAGCAGTGGGAGGCTGAGCGGGGATTTGCTTCCGAGCCCTAACTCACCTGAACTCCTGTGCGGGGCAACTCCAGGGGCGGTGCCTTGATCCTGCAAAAGAAGAAAATCCAAGCAGTACTCTGGGGGTTTGAGAGCAGCGGGAGGCTGAGCGGGAATTTGCTTCTGAGCCCTAACTCTCCTGAACACCTGTGTGGGGTGACTCCAGGGGCGGCGCCTTGATCCTGCAAAAGAAGAAAAGTCAAGCAGTACTCTGGGGGTTTGAGAGCAGCAGGAGGCTGAGCGGGGATTTGCTTCCGAGCCCTAACTCACCTGAACACCTGTGCGGGGCGATTCCAGGGGCGGCGCCTTGATCCTGCAAAAGAAGAAAAGCCAAGAAGTACTCTGGGGGTTTGAGAGCAGCGGGAGGCTGAGTGGGGGTTTGCTTCCGAGCCCTAACTCACCTGAACACCTGTGTGGGGCGACTCCAGGGGCGGCGCCTTGATCCTGCAAAAGAAGAAAAGCCAAGCAGTACTCCGGGGGTGCCAGAGGCATGCACCGAAGGGCTGCGTGCAGAAGGGCACGCCCTTTTGCGCTCCCTTCGGCGCGACTCAGTGCAGGAGCAGGTCCCTCTGCTGGGGCGAGGAATAGGAGGTCAGGTCGGAACTCCAATGGCATCCGTTGGCCAGGGAGGGGAGGAATATGGCGATGGGAGGTCTCTGCCTCTAAGGCAACTAACCCAAGGATGGTTGGATCCTTTTCTCTGTAGGCGAGCTCCAGGGGTTGGGGATAGGGAGCCCCCCCTTACTCTTGCCCCACGGGCAAAATCTGCCCCCATGATAGAAGGGGGTTCTTTGTCCCACAGAGGAGGCCAGACACTTCCCCCCTCCCCCCGCATGGGTCTCTTTCAGGGCTAGAATTAAGAGCTGGCTTGGGTTCTGGGGGGGAGACCACAATGGTGGGGGAAAGATTGGCTACATTTCTTATGGAACATATAATGCTGACCGGTGAAACAGTGCAGTACATGTTCTGCAAACTCTCGCATATGCAATCAAAAGTTGACTCCGTGTAGAGGATGCTCCAGGGGATTGTGGTTGTGAAGTCAGGGGGGAGGGGGGCAAGGGCTCCATCTTTGATGTCTGCAATGGGCACACCGAGTAGGAATGGCCCCAATGTGGTTGGACCCTCCCCTTTGCCAGCTTGGTCAGCTGCTGTAGAGCGGCCACCTGTTGCTCCCTAGTTAGCCCGGGGCTCTGGTCACCAGACCCCAGTACTGACCATAATCTGCACAGAGTCCACCGAAACATTTGGTCTCCTCCCGGAAGCCTTGATTTTTACTATTGGCTCGAAAGGTGGGCACCCCGCCCCAGTATGGGGCACTCCCCTAGAGATAGCTGACCATTTAAGGTCCCTTCTGTGGAAAGTGGGGATTATAAGCAAAGATATAGTCTTATGTGATCACTTATTGGTCTCTGAGGATAAGAAAATGATCTTGGTTATATTTGTATCGTCTGAGTTACCAAATCGCATTTTGAGACGTAGGACTCTTTTGGAACGGTACGCGATTATAGTAGCTAGAGCATATCAGATTTTACCTCCAGTCCAGGGAAAGTATCTGGGGGCTCTCCAGGACGTGAGATCTAGGAGCAGGATGGAAGGCAGTCCCCAGCTAGTACCCACAGGGGAGGGGAGTCTCAGTCGGCGGGGGGGGGGGCCCTCCAGGGAGATTGGCCCCCCAAATTCCACCAAGGAGAAACGCGGGGGGATTGCCAGCAGGTGGAAGGATTCCCCCGGTGGAGGTTCCAAATCAGGCTGCAGAGAACCAGCCCATAGCAGAGGGGGGGGGGGTGCCCCGTTCCAACATCCACCCCTGAACAGTCTAGTGAATGCTCCAGAATCTCGCTCAGCGATTATGAAGGCCCACTGCTTTCAGAGACTCGAGTCCCTATATGTGTAGTTAGGGGATCTAAAAGCCGAGCTTACTAGGGGAGAGGATGGGTCAGGCAATATGGGCGTAGCAGAAAGACCAATAGCAAACCATTTTTCAGCGACCCCTCCCCAATCCAGGGTATCCTGGGTATCCACTCCGATTAAATTCTCAATTGAGCTTCCACCGTTGGGAGGTCGTCTGATGGAGAGTGATATGGAGGGAGTAGCCAGTCCTCTGAGGATATCGGTCATTGCTGATACCAAGGGCCTTTCAGCTTTCAGCTTTCAGGTGGTTGGGGGAGCATAGCGTGCAATCGCCTGGCCCTCTCTCCCCCCAGGGCCATGAGGGAGGGATAACTTCTTCACTTCCCCCGTCGCCTCGGTTATCAGGACCTTCTCAGGGATCACTCTCTCCTGTTAATAAAACTGAAGCTAGTTTAGTCCAAATGGCTAACTATTCTGTAGCCACACAGGCGAAGAAGGTTCATCAAGCAGTGAATGAATCCCTCGCCATGAATCCTATAGGCCAGGTTTTAAGGCAACGGTCTAAACTCCTGGCCCGCCTTGCCAAACAATGACTAGTATCCAGCCGGGGTACCTCCTTATTATCACTTATCTCCTGGAATGTGTCAGGATGGAGGGCTCATCAACTTATTATTATTATTATTATTAGACATTTATAAAGCGCCAGTCGCATGACCTGGTGCTGTACAGAACATAGAATAAGACGCGGTCCCTGCCTGCGGCTTACAATCTAAGAGATAAAAACAAAGGAGGGGAGACAGGGGGAGGGGACAGTGGGAGAGACATGGGAGAAGACAAAGAAACATTCAGGCGGATGCGAAGTCTCAGGTGCGTGTGCTTGGCTTGGTTACAATGAAGTTGGTAGCAGCAGTCAGCAGAGGAGGGCTGACAGTAAGAGTAAGGGGAAAGGCTAG
>QEPC01015714.1:279105-291394 GCA_003113815.1 Sphenodon punctatus | reverse complement strand
CCCCCCCCCAGCTCTGTTTCCCTAGGCCCCTATCTTTTGTCCCCTGTTGTTCCCCTTGTCCTGGGGGCTCTCCCAGCACTGTTTCCCTAGCCCCCTGTCTTTTGTCCCTTGTTGTTCCCCTTGTCTCTAGTGCTTCCACAGCTCTGGTTCCCTAGCCCCTTGCGTCGTGTTCCATGTTGCTCCCCTCATCATTGTTGCTCCCCTGTTCTGGTTCTCTAGCCCCCCATCTCTTGCCCCCTGTTGCTCCCTGCATCCCTGTTGCTCCCCCAGCTCTGTTTCCCTAGGCCCCTAACTTTTGTCCCCTATTGTTCCCCTCGCTTCAGGGGCTCTCCCAGCACTGTTTCCCTAGCCCCCCATCTCTTGTCCCCTGTTGTTCCCCTCATCCCCATTGGTCCTCCCGCTCTGGTTCCCTAGCCCCTTGGCTCTTGTCCCTTGTTGTTCCCTTGTTCCCTGTGGTTTTCCATTGCTTCCCCAGCTCTAGGCCCCTAGTCCCCTATCACCCAATCCGTGGGACTCCTGTTCCTCGTCGTTACCTATTGCATTTCTCTCTCCCTTTGGGAGGATCTTGGTGTGTGGGTCTTAAGTCTGCTCCTTGACCTCGATGATGAATCAGACCCTCTCTGATCTAGGCTTCTAGGCCTCAAGATGAGAACAGACTCTGGAGACTCCAAGATGCTCTGAGAAGTCTTTTTCCCCTACACCCTTCCATAGGCTCCCCTCCTTGGGGGTGTCTCCCCCTTCCTCCCTTTGGGAATGGTCCTTCCCCATCCTGGTACCCCTGATACCCTGGCCTCGTGACAGCCTTCCTTTTCCATCCTTGGGGATTAGGTCCTTCCCTACCTGGGCCCCTCCCGGTACCCTGGCCCCGTGACACTCCGATCACCAGGGCCTGCCGCCTGCTTCCCGTTGCCAAGGAGCCAGTCTCTCTTTCTCTCTGGCACACCCACGCAGACACAAGCCCTGCCCCTCCTGGGGGGCTGTCTGCAAGTTGAGACCCTGCTGTTGCCAGGCACATCTTTGGGTTAATACCTTAAGTATGCTACATGTGGAGCCAGCCAGATGCTGCAGGTAGGGATCGACAAGCTGTATGAGATTCTGCCACCTGTCAGCCAGAACTTCAGCACATAGGGATAAAATATTGGACAGGCCAAACGAAGCTCGTAACAACAAATATAACAACTTTTATTAAAACTATTTCAACAACAACAACAACAACATTATAAAACCAAAACCAAACATTGAAAGGAAACTTAAGGGGTACAACTATTAGTCTTTGGGCTTGTTCCCTGGAACTTGAGGGAAGGGCAAAAGGTGGTGGGGTGCAGCACAGGACTGAGAGGCGGCCACCCTGTGCTCTGCCATTTCATAGCCATGGGCTAAAGCAAACTCCATGGCCCCTTCCACATCTGCATGCCACCTGGAGACCGCCTCGTGGTAGAGTTCCAGCCTCTCCATCTCAGCAGAGACATACTGGGAGTACGCCTCCACCTGTTTTTTCTCCACCTTGAGAGCTTGGAACTTTTCCACCAGGTGGTTCTCCATGGTGCATACACCCATCATCATCTGGAGACCAGGCCTCTCCACTTTGGCCCAAAAGGCCTTTGCTGTTGCAGACTCCCGGGGCCGAGGGGACTCCATATTGGGGGTGGAGGAGGGGGAAGGGCTTTGATGGCATCGCTTTCAGGTTGCCTTCCCCCCCTTCTTCTGGCTCTGATGCCCCAGTTCCATGGCCATGCCAGAGTCCTCCTGCCGCCTCACCATCTGGCCATGGAACCTTTCAATATGAGTGATTAGCCCTGACATGGTCCCAGCTCTCTGCCTCCTGAATCTTTTCTTGCAGATCTAAAGAGCATAAAAAGATAGGAACATAAGAAGTGCCATACTGTGTCAGACCAATGGTCTGTGTCAAGCCCTGGCTGCATTCTGTCTCCACAAGTGGGTGGGTGGCCAATCTCTCTCTGTAGGGGACTTCCGTTCCTAACAGGTCATAGGGCAATCCATTCCCTGTTGTTCCAGCCCCCGTGCCTTACCATGCAGATGATGTATTTTTTGTGCTTTTCAAACCACCTCCAGACATCGGACCTTGTCCTCCCACTGTCTGAGGGTGGCACTGGCGACCTCCATCTCATTGTCTTGCGCAGCATGGCATCAGTGTTGGCATCCCATTCCTCTCTGAAACAGGAACACATAAACAGCACCTAAGTAATATCATGCATTTATGATGATGCCTCTAGTCCTCCCTCCTTGGGGTGCTGGGGATGGCAATGGGAGATGGTGACCCTGACTGGCACGTGCAAATCCTGCCCTCCTTGGGGCACTAGGGATGGCAACTAGAAAGACCCTTGCTGGCACGTGAACATCCTGCCCTCCTTGGGGTGCTAGGGGATTCTAGGGATGGCAAATGGAGAGACCCTGGCTGGCGCGTGCAAATCCTGTCCTTCTTTGGGTGCTAGGGATGGCAATGGAGAGACCCTGGATGGCCGATGCAAACCCTTCCCTCTTTGGGGCACTAGGGATGGCAACTAGAAAGCCCCTGGCTGGGACGTGCAAATCCTGCCCTCCTTGGGGTGCTGCTAGGGAGGGATATCAGTGGAGAGACCCTGGTTGGCACGTGCAAATCCTGCCCTCCCTGGAGCACTATGGATGGCAACTGGAAAGACCCTGGCTGGCACATGCAGATCCTGCCCTTATTTGGGGGTACTAGGTAGGGATGGCAACTAGAGAGTGGAGACCCATGCTAGGGATGGCTGGCAGGCACATGTTTGGGTGGGGGTGCTGCTCATGCTCATGCCTGACTGCTGGAAGAGCCCTACACACAACAGTACCCTCTCTCTCTGTGGCAGACATTCAATGCTACCCGCTGATGCCCACTGTTTGTGCCTGACTGATGCCCACCACCCACGCACCCACCCGCACACCAGTGAGCTCGCTCTAACAGATAGAGCCTTTCTTGTCCTCAAAGTAAAAAAAAGTTTACAAACCTGGCAGAAGTGGCAGCACCTCCTGTGCCCACCGGCTCTTGCTTTTCCTCCACCACCAAAGGTCTAGCAGCAACGGCAGGAGGAACTTCTTCCTCCACCACCGGCTCCACCACCCTGGCTTTCCCCCAGGTCTGGCGTTTAATGGGCATCGGCTTCATTTTTAAAAAAAACCAAAAAAACTAAGCACACTCTCCAACCAGCCAAACAAACAGTCAAACCGAAACCCAACACACAGTCCAACAAAAACACAGTCAAAACACAACAAACACACAGCCAGTCACAACACACACATTCTCTTGCCACACAGCTCCATACGCACTCGAATTTCCAGTTTCCGACATGATCACAGGATCTCGTGATACCTTTTTCTGAACACCTGAACCGAACCAAACATGGCCAAACCGAACGGCCGAACCTGAACTCGGAAACTGAACTGAACGCCCAAACCGAACTACCGGACCGAACTGAATGCCCAAACCGAACTACCGGACCAAACTGAACGGCCGAATCTGAACCGCAATCTGTTCATACATCCCTACTGAACTGTGTATGGGATGGCAATGATTAACTTCATCCTCCTCATAATGGACAACTATCAGGCAGGGGTAATGGTCCTTCTATTTCAAACAGTTTCCTTTGATACTACTGATCATGAGATGCTGTTGACTCACCTATGGATCATAGCAGGTGTGGACAAGGTGGCCACTAGATGGCTCTATTCCTTGTTCATACAGTCTTCTCAGAGGGGAGAAGCAATACATTCCTCCTGTTCTCTGAAAATTCTCTCATAATGAGTTCTGTGGCATTTCATCATCCATCTTGGATAACTTGCATAAGGGGCTGCTGGGAGAGTCAATGAAGAGATACAGTCGGCAGCAATGTTTACACACATCTACCTGCCTCCATTTCTGCTTACCAGAGCAATGAATTTTATGCAGTTTATATTTTTATGAATTTTATTTTTATACACTTTATATATGTATAGTGTATGTTACGTGTGCTGAGCCTGCAGGGAAGGGTGGATTAGAAAACTAAACAAGCAAATAATTAAACAAAAATGGCCTGGCCTGGTCAGGAGGTTTTGACTGCTCCTTCTGGATGAAGTCGTTGTGACTGTCATCCATGTCTGTCACTTTAATATTAGTGCAGAGAAAGTACAGTTCCTGTGTTGGTTTCAAACATAGGCAATAGAGACAACCTAGTACAATGATATCTTTTACTGGACCAACTCCAGTTGGTGGAGGTATGCAAACTTCCAGACTCTCTCCTCCCCTCATCATTGTTTCCAATCACTGTATATACCTCACTGCTTTGTTCAGTCTATAATTCTAACTCCTGACTTGCCTGATAAAGGACCCTGCATGGTCTCAAAGCTTGCATACCTCCACCAACTGGAGTTGGTCCAATAAAATCTAACACTGTATTACTTTGTCTCTATTGACTTTTAATTAATTAATTAATTAATTAATTAAATAATTAATTTGATTTCTATCCCACCCTATCCCCTGAGGCTCAGGGTGGCTTACAATAAATACATAAAATACAAATATTAAATAAATATTGAAACCCCCTCACGACTAAAAACAACCCCACACACACATCCAGTCTATCCCTTCCCATTGAATGCCCAACCAAATAAAAAGGTCTTACACTCCCTCTGGAAGGGAAGGGAATTCCAAATCTGTGGGGTAGCCACTGTGAATGCCTCTCTGCAGGCCCAAGTCGTATGAAATTGGACCCATGATGAAAGGCATGCTCGGAAAATAAGGGCCACGAAGGGACATAAGAAGAAAGATGGTCCTTCAGATATGTAGGACCAAAGCCGTTTAGGGCTTTAAAGGTCAAAAACAGACCCTTGAATTGTGCCTGGAACAATTGTATATTGTATATTGAAACATAGATTGTAATATATATTGTATATTGTAACAGCCAGATGGCTACACAATAAATCTAATCTAATCTATCTATCTATCTATCTAGTGCAGACTTGTAAGCACTGGTATAATGTGCTCCTGGTGACCCACACCCATCAAAAGGTGGGCTGCCGTATTCTTCACCAGCTGTAGACCCCTAACAGTCTTCAAGGACAGCCCCATAAAGAGCACATTGCAGTAGTCAAGGCATGGATGACAGTGGCCAAATTCACATTGGAAAGAAAGGGATGCAGCCTTCTCACCAGATGGAGTTGGTGAAAAGCACTTCTGGCCACAGCTGCAACCTGACTTACAGGCACTGGATACGTATCGAGGGCAGGATAAGCACTGCAGGGCCCGGGTTGGATGAAAAAGATAAGTAGACTTGGGTATCATCCATATATTGAAGACAACGCACCCCAAATCCATGCACAATCTCACCCAGGGGCCTTAGATACACATTGACAGGAGGGGAGACAGAATGGACCTCTGTGGGACCCCACAAGAGAGGTTGTAGGGGGAAGAAGAACAATCACCCATCACCATCTACTGAAACCTCCCCAACAGGAATGAACAGAACTACTAGAGTCATCCCACGAACCCCTGCTAAGTCCTGCAGCCGTGTCAACAATACCTCATTGTCAACTTTAATATTATATAATACAATGCAGCATACGACTATAAACCATCCAGAAACTGAACATTAAATATTGCCCTAAATTAATTTTTCTATGTAAGTCATTTCTATAATTCCATAATAAAAAAACCTCAGCTTTAAAAGAAGAGTTAAGGCTCTTGCAAATTCAATCATGCACTGAAAAACATGGAAATTGCAAGTTAAGACTCCTGCCTTAACTTCTGTGCCATGTTAGCAGTAAAGACATTGTACAGTCTCACATATTGTGCTCACTTACAACTTAGGCTCCATGCACCCACACGTTGCCTTTGTCTTTCAGCCCTAATTCTTTTCCTCTTTGCAGGTTGGGGACAGCACTGAAGCTGGGGACAGGACGGTGTGAGCTGGCCCCTCACCCCCTCCATTTCCTCTTTAAGAAAGAAAGAACTTATGAGTTCTGGCTCCCACCCCTTCTTCCCCTCTAATCTACTTGGTCCCAGCCCTATAACAGAGAACTCAGAGCTCCTGGCTTCCAGCCTCTCCAGTCCACCCCACTCTAACCCAGTAGGCTGCACTCCTTTCACAGGCAACTCAATAGTCCTGATTCTGAGCCTGTTCTTTTCTCCCCTGCTCTCAGTCTTGTAACGGACAACCCAGGAGTCTTGGGTCCAAGTCGCCTCTCTAAACCTGTAGCCCCCACTCGCCTCACGGAGAACTAAAAAGTCCTAGGAAATACAATGTTTGTCTGTGTCATATGGAACAGAAGTGTGTGTGTGGAATGACAACACACAAACACAGGAGAGGAAGAGGAATAACAGGGAGGGAGGCTATCAGGAATCAAAGGATAGGGAGTGGGTAAAATGATAGAACTGCTTCCTCAGATATCCCATCAGTCTTCCGAATCAGTTATTTCACTTGGAACCTTATTATTATTGTAACTATTTCTAATTCCTACTGTCATTCCACCCACTTGCTTAATCCTGCACACTCTTTGTATTTTTCGTTGTCATTCCAACCATTCCACTTACTGCATCTGGTGCCTTCCTCATCATTTCACACCCTCTTGTCTTTCCTATGTACTCCCAAAGATGCAACTGTGTTGTATAATGTCACAATCACTTAATTGGATGTTGGAATGACAATAGTATTTATTTAGAAATTGGCACTGCTGTTGCCTCCATTCCTTCCAATGGCCATTTCATTTTATTAATTTAAATGCATACCCAACTTAGTTTTAATTAAACACTTGTATATGACTCTACCCAGCTTCACTGTGCTCTGGGAGGGCAGTGGAGACTACTGGGTAAGAGGGAGGCTTGTGCCATTAGTCAGCTGTCCCATTCCCCCCAACTGAAATGAAAAGATAGAGGGAAAGGAGGGAGTGAGAGGCCAGCTCATGCCCTCCTGTCCTCAGCTTCAGTGTTGCCCCCAGCCTGCAAAGAGGAAGAGGATTGGGGCTGAAAGACGAAGGCAAAGTGTGGGTGCATGGAGCCTAAGTTGTAAGTGAGCACAATACGTCAGACTGTACAATGTCTTTACTGCTAACATGGCATGGAAGTTAAGGCAGGAGCCTTAACTTGCAATTTCCATGCTTTTTAGTGCATGATTGAATTTGCAAGAGCCTTAACTCTTCTTGTAAATTGGAGGTTTTTTGATTATTGAATATCCATGTTTTTTGTTAAATACAATGCAATGGAAAAAATTTGTCCTGCTGGCACACTAAGGTGGAAGATCTGCTCTGTTCAGTTTAGAAGGTTGTTATTTCCTTCAAATAACAAGCAAGGCAAAGCTAGATTTTTACTGGTAGCTTCCTGCTTTACTAATAATACAGCAATTTTGGTTTGGTTTAAGCATTGCAAACTTCAAAAAACTGCTCTCTATGGGCATTTTTACACACACTTTAACATGCTGGTCTTTCAATCTTATGGGTTTACAAGTCCACAAGTAAGTTTGGGATGCATTCTTCACACTGCCCTAAGGCAGTTCCTGGATGCATTCTTCACATAAACACGGCCCTGAGGGAGCTTAAAGTAGCCATAGCTGTAGACGCGATGGGCTGCCATGGAAACCAAGTGACCACAGCTGCCTGAAGGAAAGCAGTTTACCAGGAGAAGTTTTTACACACAAAAGTTCTGGGAGAAGTTCTTTGCAAACGTTCAAAGAGTCCGATGTTTAAGATCTGGGTAAGTGATTTAGACACACATAAAGTTCAGGATGTAACAGCAAACATGCAGGAGAAATGTGTGTATAAAAACACCCAATGATCTCTAGCTTATAGCTTGTACAGAAGTCTTCCACTCTAATCCCCACTGTCAGAGCTCTTTTCCTTGTGCATCACTGGCCATTCTGCTTTCTAGGACCTCCCCCTGGCTAGTTCACTCCTTGTACAGGGATCCCTGACTGTGCTGTGCCCACGTACAGGACTCTCCACCTGGCATAATTCTTCCCATCCTGCAGTTCTCCCCTTGTACAAAGGTCCCTCACTCAGATCTCCTCTGTCTAGGACTCTCCCCTGGCACAATTATGGCCATTATTCTGCAGCTCTCTGTCTCTACAAGACTCCACCACTTTACTCCCCCTTGGATGGGGCTCCCTTTCTTACACAAAGTCGGCCACTCTGCAGACTTCCCTCTGTTCTGGTTTCCCCAATAAAGCTGCTTCCTGTAAAGTGCTCCCCCTGTGCATGGCTTTCACTGTAGAAGCTATTTGCAGAGGCTCTGCCCCTACTCTCTCCCCTTAAAGTCCCCCCCTTGTGTATGCTCCCTCCATCCCTGCTCCTCCATAGGATTTCCTTCCCTGGGCTGAGGCTCACTCTTAGAGTCCTCCCAAGAGGACTACACTTGCCACTCTGCCCCACAGAGCTGATCTGCACAGGACGCCACCATCTCCCTGCCCCCCTCCTGCAGACCACCCACTGTATAAACCCAGCACACCCACTTACCCCTCATTCCTTAGTGGGGTTGGGCAAGGCTGAGGGAGAAGTGTTGAAAGAAGATCAATTCCATCATGCCTGTATCCTCCTGCCCCTGTCTCTGGAATAAACCTCTGCCTTCTTCCTGCACCTGGGACCATCCCAGGCAAACTCCAGTGCTCCGACCCCAGCCATGCTTCTCCAATGGGGTGCTCCATTGGAGCCGCAGCCCAGACATCCCACATTTTGGGAGAAGGATGGGCTGACACTGAAATCCGTGCACTCTGTGGTTCTGGGCCAGTTTAGGGGGCAAGATCAGTCACCCCAAACATCACTGCGGGATTAGCTAGCTCTGTTGTTTAGCCATCTCAGTGTCCCTGGCCCCCAAGCTGAAGCATCTACTGTGAGGGATCAGATCAAAATGACCTTCAGTTTTCTCCCTTCCACCGATCTTGCTCTCCTCCTCTCCCCACCAGATCAGCTCTAAACATGGCTGACCAGTCACTCACACTGCCCCCTGGGATTTGCAATTCCCTCTCTTTCCCCAGCACTCATAGGGTCTGGAAAGCAGTGCCTGCTGGGAGATGTATTATTAATTTATTTATTTATTATTATTATTATTATTATTATTATTATTATCAAGCTTTTATATAGCACAAGCAATGTACCTGGCACATTACAATGTAATGGAATAGACACGGTCCCTGCCCTAGGGCTTACAATCTGAGAGATGGGAAGGGGGGTGGGGGGAGACAAAGGAAGGGGAACAGAGGGAGAGACAAGGAGTGTAAGTCATGAAGATGCAAGGTCCCAGGTGCATGCGCTTGGCTTGGTTACATCGGGAATTATGGCTGGCTGGTCCATGTGGTGAGGATATGAGTACACAGACTTCAGGTAACAGATTGTACTGGATGGAAGGTATCAGCAGGAGTTAGGTGAGGGGAGTGAGGAGTTGGGGAGGGCAGAGCGGAAGAAGTGGGTCTTGAGGAGGGATCTGAAGATAAGAAGGGAGGGGGTGAGGCAGATGTGAGCAGGGAGGGAGTTCCAGGCATGGGGGTCAGCTAGGGAGAAGGGACGAAGGCGGTTAGGGGAGTAGGGGAGGTGTGGGAGGGTGAGAGAATGGAGACCAGAGGAGTGGAGTTCACAGACTGGAGTACAGAGGGAAATTAGCACAGAGAGCTTGGGGGGAGCAAGGTTGTTATGAGCTTTGTATGTGAAGACTAGGAGCTTGTGCAGGATTCATTCATGAAAGGGGAGCCAGTGAAGAGAGGAGAGGAGGGGCTGCACATGGTTGAAGTGACGGGCGAGGTGAATGACCCTGGCAGCAGAGTTTTGGATGGAGATAAGGGGAGAAAGGGAAGAGTGGGGGAGGCCAGTGAGAAGGAGGTTACAATAATCAAAGCGAGAGATGACCAGGGCATGAACAAGGGTTTTGACAGAGGAGACAGAAAGAAAAGGGTGAATTTTAACAATGTTATGGAGGGAGAAGCGACAGGATTTGGCAGCAGTCGATGTAGGGTTTATAAGATAGGGGTGAGTCAAAGATCAAGCCTAAGCTACGGGCTTGGGGGACGGGAAGGATGGTGACCCTGTCGATGAGGATCAACAGGGAAGAGAGAGAGGAAGGATGAGGGGGGGGGAGATAAGGAGTTCAGTTTTAGCCATGTTGAGTTTGAGTTGATGTTGAGACATTTATTTATTTAATTTAATTTATTTATTTATTTATTTATTTATTTCAATAGATTTCTACCCTGCCCCTCCTGCAAAAGCAGCCCGGGTAGAGATGTCATAGAGACAGCTGGTGAGGAGAGCTTGAATAGATGGAAAGAGAGAGGAGTAGAGAGAGTTGAGTGTCATCAGCATAGAGGTGATATTGGAAGCCATGGTAGGCAATGAGTTTGCCTAGGGACAGAGTATAGATAGAGAAGAGGAGATAGCCAAGGACAGAGCCTTGTAGAACACCAACAGAGAGGGGAAGGGAGGAGGAGGTGGAGTTTGCAAGAGACACATTGAAGGAACGGTCAGAGAGGTAGGAGAAGAACCAGTCGAGGATGGAGCCATGGAAGTGAAGTGAGTTCAGCAAGAGTGAGTGGTCAACAGTATCAATGGCAGCAGAGAGGTCAAGGAGGACAAGAATGGAATAGAGGTGATTAGATTTAGCCACAAGAAGATCGTTGGTGATCTTAGTTATAGGCCATTTTTACATGGACGGCCCCCACCACATTTGGTGTTCGGGCTGCTGTGTGGCAGGGGGGGAGGATCTGTGTAAATGGCTGGTGGTGGGTGGGGGGGATGGGTGTCTTCTCGGTTTTTGCCCATGTGAACACCGAGCGTGATGGGTGGAGGTGCATGCTCGCTCCCGCTCAACACCCACCTCCACCCATCGCACACCCAGCTCCACTCACAGAGCTTTCTGGAAAACTGGAGGAGACTTTTTGTGTGGAGGTGGGTATGTGTCTGTATAAAAGGACACCCACCCACCTTCACCCACCGCAGCAAAACACCCATCCCCTCACCCACCCCTGTCCATGTAAAAAGGGCCATAGTCCCCAGTATTCAAAACTGTTTGCTTTTAAACAGTCTCTGCATTACACATAGAATGTTTGCAAGCACTCCACACTCCGAACGGTCTCCATAGGCTAATATAGAATTTGTCAGATGTCATAACTTAAAAACTACTAACCTGATTTACAAAAAGTAAACCAGAAGGCACCCCCTGGCAGCCTCCTTGAATTTTCTAAATGGATTACACCTTCTCTCAACCAACAGAAAACACCTTTACCCTGCCAAGATCTAGACAGTCTAATTTTTGAAAACACAGGCTTTCAAAGTGCCATTTTCAAACTGTGATATTTCAGCTTGAATCCAAGCAATTTGTCTGATATTTGGACAACATGAATCGCTTACACCAGCAATCCTTCACCATAAATGTCACGATCCTAACTAATCATGCCAATTTTATAGCAAATAGAATGTTGAGTCTTTATAATGGAGGATGTAACACACCTTAAGTATTAGAACGCTCCCGCACTCTAATAATGTGAGTGTAAATGGGAAGGGATGTGCTCACCAGAAGGGGTGTGCATGAGATTTTTGTTATATCAATAACTAAAATGAAATTTGTCGGTTTCGTTATTGCAATAACTAGTGGCGGCCCCTCCCCCATGGCATTGGGAGCAGATATAGTAGATATAGATATTAGTTGTATATATATAGATTAGATATTTAGATACTAGGCTGTAGGATTATAGGAGAGGAATATTTTGTATTATACATAGGTTAGGTTTAGCTTAGATTCTTTATATATTATCTATCTATATCTATATATACATGCACACACACATATATATACATATATATTATAATAAATAAAACTAGATATTGTATGTATACCAATTACGATACAAAAACCAAAATCTTCATTTGAAATCAGTACCGATAGCAACGATAATGAAAAACGACATTTAGTTATTAACAAAAACAAAAATGACACATTTTAATAACAAAAACTATAATGAAATATGAAAAATGACATTGGGCCCTGGTGCACACCCCTACTCACCAGGAAAGTGTTCTCTGCTGTATAAAATACACCAGTAGACTGAAAACATCCATGGAGCTCTTGGAAATGACCCAGTGCTGGAGTTCAACTTCTCTCTGCTCCAATGCCAGGGACGTTAAGGTGCTCTAGGAATGGGGGAATGTTTTTGTAGGAACTGAGAGTGAGATGCTGCCATGCATAGCCACCCAAGAGCCACTCATCCAACCACCCATCTGAAGGTGGTGTGTGGGGATGTGCACACCTGTGAGCCATGCAGCACCCTCTCATGGCCACTGACGGTGCACTGCCAAGAAATCAAGAGTACTC